>ML799427.1:0-41496 GCA_009831015.1 Picea engelmannii
GGTCCAAAACCCATGACTAGGGTTGACATCAATGACAACAACCAATCTTCCAACAGTTTGTTGGGAAGTGAGTTCTCCTGGAAGGGAGTCCCGTAGCAGCTACAGTACTCTGAGACTTCTGGTCCAACTTGTTGTTGAAGCCCAAGGTAAGGGAGGTGTACTGGCCGATGGACTTGTAGTAGTGAAGGTGTACTCTCCTGGGGTTGAGCAAGCATGTGCGGAATGAGGGTCTATGAGTTGTGGGCATAAGTGGCTCTTGGGATAAAATATCCTTCTTGTTGTTTTGTGCAACTTCCTTGTTGTCCTTGCCAAGCCTATACTTCCCTTTTTCGGTGGAGTTTAGTCCTAGCTCGGGGGTGACCTATTGCTGAGAGTGATGAGCAACACGGTCTAAGGTCGGGAGGTTCGTGGAAGGTCTGCACACAGTTGGTGGATTTACTCCAACTAAAAGATAAGTATCATTTTTGTACTTAATTATGTATTTTATGCATGTTTTGGGTTACTTGAAATGTATCATGTGTTCCGTTGCATGTGGACTTACTGTTAATCTCAATTGCATTTGTATGGTAGCAATAATTATGTGTTAAGTGTTTTAATTCGATTAAAATTCATGTTATATATATGTGTGTGTGTGTGGGTGTGTGTGTGTGTGTATTCCACGTGGTAGCATTACCCGGTCTTGGAGGGTCGGGGACTTCTGAGTAATATGATGATTATATTAGGTCCTTTTTATCCTACTTTACCTTTGGAACCAATTGATACTTTCAATAGTAGAATCAACACAAGAAGCTTATTTCATCCAACTTTTAATGCTCATCCTCATAAGTTGTATTTCATACCCTTGGTTTACCTTTAATGGTATGATGTTATATATTATCAATTTCAAGATGTAACTACAAATTGGTTGAAGGATTCTCATTTGAAAAGGTTTCTAGGGAATGGTAATATGATAATCTTTTTATTTGTGAATAGAGGATCAAAAGTTGAGCATAAATTAATTCTTCCTATATTTTGCTTAAGAGTATTCTAATCTATTCTATTAATGTTTTTCTTATTTATGTTTGCAAGATTGGAAATACTTGAATGACTACATTGGCAGTATGATTTCACGTAAGTTTTGATAACCAATGTAGCGTATAATAGATTTAGAAGTAGATTGGTTAGCTTTGTTTTGTTTGATTCTTTTATAGTTAGATTATATCTATTTTGTTTAAATAATACAATTATGAAGAGGTCGAACTGAAGATGAACCAATATCGAGATACATTCAGGGGATATTTCCCTTACCCTTCTTCTCTCTTGATTATTAAATTGTCTTTCTGGTCAAACATTTTATATTCCAATCCTACCTTAACATTCGAATATCATCTCAGATTATATAAGGTTTTGGTTATGAAATGTTCAGGTGAAAAGATTGTGAAGAAAAAATTATCTAAGAGAGAAAAATGAAGTAAATTTTCACTTTTGGTTACACATCGTTGTTTGATTGTTCTTAAGATGTAACCTAATTAATTAGGTTCTCATGATTTAAATATTGATGTCATAACTGTGCAGTTAGTTTAGAATTCATTTTCATTTTTGTTTTTCAAGATTTTCCAATTTCTATTTTTTGTTTGCTATTTTGTGTCTTAATAAAAGAGGCCTAATTAACTTACCATCTCATATTTTGGTTTCAGTATGTTTCTTTGATATGTTAGTGTGCTTTGGGCCTATTTTTGGTTTGATTGGTTAGAGTGTTTGTTTGACTCCACATATTCCTTACGATTAGTTTAAAATTTTTTGTGCATTTTATTTTGTTTTGTTTATGTTTTGATTATTTAAAAATTTGAGTTTTTAGGTTTTTGTTTGGGGAATTTTTTAGAGGCTGGACAATTATGATATTTACTTTGTTATCATTAAAATAGGGTTTCTTTGTCTGAAAACATCTACATCAATTTTCATATCTTTGGCATTGATTAGTGACTATGGAGTAACGCTAAGACTTATTTTAAATTGCCTCTTCAAGTAGAGGAAAAAGTCTATATCTATCTTTTATTTGAATCCCACCCCTCATCCCACCACATTAAAATAATCTTCTACAATGATAGATTAACGAAGACTTTTGGGGTTAATGTTTTTAAAAAGTATCACATCTATTATTCAAAATAAAATTATCTCTTGTACCACCTTGCTTCCTTCACCCAATTGCATATTGTAATTTTTACAAACAAAATCAAAAGGGTGAAATTAATTAATATAAGGAAATTGAAAGCACTGTAAAGTGTGGGAAGTACAGGTAAACATGTCGGGGTTATGGACGTTCACTGGGAGCAGGGCCATGCTTGTATGGTACCGAGACACCTTCGTTGGGGCTATGTAAGCTTGTGGGTAGCGAAGCAATGTCAGGAAGAAGAGGTAGATAATACACTTATATAGATGTCTACTTATCATAAAAATCCATAGTTGTACCTTTTCTATTCAATAGTATGAGGATAGTATAAATTAAATTATCCCTAGTTTGGATTCATTGTTTAAAATATACAATAGATATTAAGTACTCAAAATTTTGGTTTTATATTATTAAATTTGTCTTATGTGGGACCCACAAGACCTTACAATGTTTAAAGATCTTTTGAAACTTATAATCTAATTTTTAATAAACTAAAGCCTCGTTATATTAATAATATAGATAATTAGTTCTCCTAATGAGTCGCCAATTGTTGTAGCTAGACAACAATCCCCCATTTGTATATTAGTTTTTTGTTGTAAATAATGGGGACCCTTCTAATTTTTCACTTTTATTATGAAATTTTGTTAGTTAAAATTGATTTTATTATATTTGTGCATAATATTATTCGATTTATTTTGTAATTGTTATATATTTTTTTTAGTTTGTTTTAATTTATTTTTGTTTCTATGATTTTAACAAGAGAAATGTGGATCAAAGAAATATTGTGCTTTTGGAGTAAGTCGGATTCTGGATGGGTTTTATGCTTAACTTGTATCCGTATCTGAAGAAGCGAAAGTGGTAATATTTTCAACAACCTAGATACCCAGATATTCGAATTCAATTCATTCCATGATTATATCCATATCCGCGAAGGAACATCACAAATTAATTTCATGTTTATTTGGATTTCCGGGTTCCGGATGAATCTACATTTGGAATTACATACACATCGGGGGTTGATAAATACATTACCTATAGGTGGTGATCTAGATGCCCACATGCCTAAATTTTTTCAAATTAATCTAGATGCCAACGCCATAATGCCTCCTCAACAATCGAATCATGTGTCATGTCAACATATGGTTGATTTTATACGGTCCGAGCTAGTCCTATGAGTCTGCATGTGTCTTTTATTTTGGTTGATGTGTCTTGTTGTATGAGCAGTTATCACATCTGGATCTAGGAAGTAATGTGAAAATGTATTATATAAATTCCTAGATCTCAGATGACTTTATGTTTAGAATTACATCCGGATCAATGAATCGCTTATAGTATGACAAGGATCCTGGATGACTTTACACTATGAATTATATCTGGCTCTGGGGTCAATATACAATGTGGCATGACCAGATAATATAGAGACCTAGATTCTGGATGTATTCACGCCTTAGATCATATCCAGACCCAAAATATTTGTTGAAAGTGATAGGTTTATATAACGTGGATACCCAAATATTTGTTGGGTGAATTATATGATATGAATTCAATACATTAATTATCAATTCGGGTTTGTATACTTAGAAGCACTAGGAAAAATATATGCATAACAAATCTCAAATACACGCCATTCCAATAAGCTATGAAATGAATTCAATCTAGTTTCTCATCTAACACTGGACATTCTAAAGTTGAATTGTGGGTTAGGTATAGATTGGTACACTCAACATTGCTTTGTTGGATCCACTCTACTAGTTAGATTGACATCCATTAACTGAAATAAAAGCAACAAAATAAAACAACTAATACATGTGATCAAGGTAATTATTATGGGAAGTTGTTTATTAGTGAATACAATCATCAATTGCATAGATATACAACTTTGGACAATTCTTTCCTAGAGAATCACCAACTAGACCATCAAACAATCAAACATGAAGCTTCATGTTCACAAGCATTAGATGAAATAAAACATGAATGAAATTGCAACATTAATTAATTACAAAATTAAAATGTCTACATGAATTGAAATGAATTGAATGAATTGATTACCAATAACCAAACTACAATTAATCCTAAAGTAACAAAGTAAATAAAACAACTAGGGTGCTACTTCTGAGATGAAGGGGGATCTGCCTTCTCTTAGAAGTATGATCACTAAAAACTTACACACTCAAGAATGCAACAAATAAATATGATTTGCATTAATGCTATTATCAATCTATCAATTCATATGTTCGGGCATAATTGCCTATGGTATTTATACAATGATATTCAAACTAAAGATGAACAACTCTTAAAATTCCAATCTCATGCAATCCACCAAAGATAGTTAGGAAATTACATTTTTGGATTTAGACAAACTAATTGAACCAACATAATTTCATATAAGTAAATCCTTTATGATTTCATGACAAAAGGCATGAAATTGTGACAACCTCGTACACACTATAGAAATTGATTGGAATGTGGACCAGCACTAGCACTTATGCTATTGTAGTGTTGGCCAAATCATATGGTAGATTCCCATGTGTATGTGATTATCTACATAACCCATATCTTCAAATCAACTGGAATGAGTGGCAAATATCTCAATCGTCGAGGTGACTACAAGACCTGTTCAACAAACTACATGAATGTTTGAGTAATTTCATCAGCTCGAATAATTAAGCACATTTCATTCATTAAACAAGGAAAAATGAAATACTTAGGCTAAGATAATTTTCTTTGAACCAAAAACGCATTTTGAAGGGAAAATGGTAAAGGATATGTCATTGTAGGGTAATAGGATGAAAAATGGAAAGGTAAACAGTAAGACAAGGTCCTATAGACTATACCAAAACACATCAAAACAAGGACCCTACATCTGCCCCATGCCTGAGGAGTTGCATGTCCTCGTGAAAAACCGGTGCTTCAATCACCCTTCAAAAATTATTTCCAAAACTGTTGATACTTTATGAGTCCTATGTTAGGCCAGGATGGTTGCATGAGCATATACATTGAGTTCAAAAGTTCCTCGATGCAATCCTTCAATTCTGGCCTTGATCCTTTGATTTCATAAGCAAAGCTTCTTGGCTTGCTTGTACCATTGTCAATCCTTTCTTAGCGAACTCTTGCTCTCCTTTTTCAACTAGGAAATTTTTTTCTTGGAATATGACACTAGAATATTTCAACAATATATTTTTGTTTTTAATGAACTCGTCTACAACTACTATCTCCTTGATTTTTCTCTTTGATATACCAACCCTGTTGTCCTTTCTTGCTGAGTTGTCAACACCAATTAATTCATCCACCATCTTTTCTCCTAGGCTTTCATTTGTGGGAAAACTACATGATTGGATTTCCTCAAAATTTTTTGCAATTTCGGGGTCACCATGCAATTCATTCTGCTCTAAAGACTGCTCATGCACAATTATTGTTTCACCAAGAGTCTTTAAATTCTTTTTATTTGGAGGGGTTTTGAGGATTACCTCTTTCTATGTTGTTCTCTAAGGTTGAATTGATTATCTAGCAAGTCTGGTGGTTTGACTCCTTGTCATCCTTGGTGGATTAGGTGTCACTGAAACCCCTCTATTGTTTTGTACTTTAGGCTTCTTTATGCTCGAGATAACACAAAAGTCTTCATCCTCTTCTTCAAACTTGGGGTCAGCTTCATTCATAACCGATTCCCTTTTTTCCTCCTCCGGTACCTCTTCAAGTTCCTTAGCTTCTCCACATTATTTTTCAGCCTCCTCATACTTTTCTTCGTTCCCTTCAAGTTTCTCTTCAAGTGATCCGAAATGATCTTTTACACAACAATGGTTGAGTTATTAAGAATGTGTTAATTAACCAATTAGGAAGATGAATGAAAGAGGAAGAAATATGACATCCACATAAACATATACAGATATGAAATAAATCATAAAACAACAACAAACCATAACACCAATGTGATAACAGAGTTCGACAATCTCGCCTACGTCTCCGGGCATTTGTCTCAGTGGGTGAGGCTTTATTATTTCTATTCAAAGATTTAAAATGACATCAAAACAATGCCAAAAGGTTACAAAAATGATTTGGTCTTGTTCTACAATATCTTTGGAAACCAACAAAAGAAACAACACTGAAATCAGATGACCAGAGCTCCCAGAAATGGCCCGCAAAGGTGCGCTCCTCAACAACTTCCCTGCATAAAAATGGCTTTGTCTTGGAAAATATTTAGCATAAACCTGCTCTGAATATCCTCCCATGGCCTAAAGAAGGCTTGGTTTATATAGATCTGAAGTTGGTAACCATCTCCCAACTTCCCCCCAAGATCTGGCCTCAAAAAGGGCCCAATATCCCCCAATATTGGCCAAAAATCTCCAAAAACATGCCTAAAATCCATAAAAATCACTATAATAAAGTAATAAACCCACTTTTGGGAAAATAATGAAACAATCCCCCCAAAATGGACGCGTTCTAGCCCCCTAGGGGTTGTGTGTTGGCCCCTCCTCCACAACCCTTGGTCGTATGGCGCTTCAAAAGGAACCGAGGGCTAATCGGTGCACCCAGCTGCTGGTCTCTGTCCATAGTCATATGACGTCCGTTGCTAGTCCGTGGCCTCCGCGCTCATCCCTTATCCCAGAGTATAGCACCAAGGTAAAGCCGCATGGTGTGTGCCAAAACCGGGGCCCCAGCCCTAACCTCCACCCATACTACACACCTTTAAACTTAAATAAAATGTATGCAGATAAGGGTTAAGGACCAACATGAGGGCGAGCTAGCTATCCCGACCCTCCCAAGTCATTCGGCTCGGTGGGAGGTCTCGCGATCAAACCTTGTGAACTCCAAAATTTTGGAATAAACTTGACCAATGAATGGGTGCCACGTGGCACCTCTTCATTTGCTGAATCTGATGTCAAGTGTCAAATGCCGACTGGTCTAGCTCTGCCACACGTGTCTGCCACCTCATCTACCCTATCATAACTGTCTTCCACGTGTCGTACATATGTCGTACGGGTGTGCCACGTCATCTATATGGGCATGCCATGTGTCACCCTTGCAGTGGTGACACATGTCACCCCTAGATTGGTCCACATGTACCTACCACGTCAGCAGTCCATACACCCAGTCACCCTGCCACGTGTTAGTCTGTACACCCAGTCACTGTATGGTCAGCTGCCAAATGTGCCTACCATGTTAGCTATATGATCTGTACAACCAGCTGCCATGTGTATGGACTATACATACTGTATAATCATCCTTTTTTGCCTATTTGGAAAAATGAACAGATCGCCATATCAGGAGCATATGATGTCCGTTTGATCCCGTTCAAGTTGCGTTGGGTTCATATTGACGAGACCTACGAACATGTTCGTTTTTAAGACATTCTGATAAATTTGATTTTTAGGCCTTTCGGAGCCCCATCAAGCTCCTAGATCCAATTCTGGATCACACCTCCCCACTAAGGACCTTTTGGTCCCCAAAAGGTTACTGACCAGTCATCAAGCTCGAGATAAGCCACCTGGCTTGTTCCATGTCTTTGAACTTTGTCCTGTGCACCTGTCTCATTAAGATCAACTGTAACACAATCATGATAATTAACATCATATTGATATCCATTTGTAGCTTGTCACATCTTACTGAAGCCACTATCATCCATGTAGACAACATTACTAATGATAGAATAAAAAATATGATTGCAAATGAGCTGATATGTTTGTAATATTTGTACGACAATAGCTTATATTGAAGCAAACTGTGATTGATTTTCCATTCTACAATCATCTCCTGTTCTTGATTAAGAACAATTACTTGATTTAAAACAATTATAGGTGTGTTTCTTGCTTGAGCCGCCTTTCTTAATTGTTCCACAGTTTGAAGAGTTTTATTTTCCTTTACATGATGAGCATGAACCACATATTCTTGACCTGCTTTGGTTAAATGATATTGATTCTTTGTTCTGTAGAAGACTGCTTTACGATCATACAAGTATGGACTACCTAAGACCATTCCACGTTCACTTAGTGGCACCACATCACATGTTACCTCATCTACAAACTTAGATGAAATTGCAAATTTTAATGTGCACTGCTTGGTTATGTGCATTTGATGATTGTTGCTTATCCATTTAAGTGTGTAGGGCTTATGATGCATCTGTGTTTTTAATCCCAATTGCTTAACCAATTCCTCTGAAATTAGGTTAGATTGAGATTCACTATCTATCAATGTGTCAACCTTAGTGTGCCTCCTGATGACCCTTATGTGAAACAAGTTACTTAAACAATCAAATCCTTCACCAATTTTACCTGTCATACCAACCAATGGGACTTTTGATTCATCACCTGAATCCGATCCCAAGTCTATTAGTCGTGTCGTTGCTGCAATTGCTTGCCTCCCTTTCTTTTCCTTAAACCACTTCGGTCTCTTCTCGGGATGCAATTGCCAACAACGGTCCTCATCATGCCCCTCTTTCTTGCAATGCTTGCAAGAGGGTTTCTCTTCCTTTCTTGCCACTTCCTTTGCCTTCTTGCCTTGCCACTTCCTTTTGTCCTCTTTCCTTGAAGATGATTCCCCTGATACACCAACACTTGTTTTCCTTACTTCAATGTATGTCGATTGAACATAAACCCCATCAAGATTAGTTGGTCCAAACATGAATACAATATTTCAAATATGTGTAGGTAAACCTCCTATATACTTCATAAGATTTTCTTGGGTATGTAAAGGAATATCTAACATCAATTCCATTTTATGAAAGCCATCGGTGTATTCTTGCATTGTTTTTCCTTTTCTTAGTTTTAAATATTTCCATTCAATTAATGCTTTCTCTTTATAACCCAAAGGATAGATTTTTTTTTTGATTGCAGAAATAAAACTTTTCCATGATGGAAATATATTACCCACTTGTTGCGTGCCATTTTGCAACTTGCTTTGCCATCATATGAGTGTTGTGCCTGCAAGTCTAAGTGATGCCAACTTGATATGAGTTGCCTCATCCTTGATCTATTGCACACTGTAATAAACCTCCATCTGTCTGAACTAATTGTCAAGTCTCTCTGCATTAACTTCACCATCATACATGGGTAATTTGAATTTAACATCAATTTTTAATAAAGGCATTTCATTCTGATGTTTATGGACATGTTTCTTTGCATTGGATTTGGAACTTGAACTTGAATAAGAAGGAGGTGAAGATGGAGGTGAAGGAGGAATTTGAGGAGGATCCTCTCCTTCTTCACTTTTTCCCTTTAAATATTCACCCAGATTCAGTCTCTTCCATTCCAAGTAATCATCATACAAAACCTTCATCATCTCCGACATGGCGAAGAAAGTTTTTCAAAACTCTTTCTCATCCTGAGAAAGTCCCTCTTCCGAAGCCATCTTCTCGCTTTGAGAAGTTTTCTTTCTCAATCCAATAAATGGATTCTCTTCAACAAGATCGCCTTCAACACAATGTAGCTTTTTCCTATTTAACATGCAAAACTCAAATCCAAACGTCAACTAGCTCTGATAGTATGATACCACTTGATCCGAAATGATCTTTTACACGACAATGGTTGAGTTATTAAGCTTGTGTTAATTTACCAATTAGGAAGCTAAATGAAAGAGGAATAAATATGAAAGTCACATAAACATATACATATCTAAAATAAATTATAAAAAAACATCAAACCTTAACACCAATGTGATAACGGAGTTCAACAATCTCGCTTACGTCTCCGGGCCTTTGTCTCAGTGGGTGAGGCTTTATTATTTCTGTTCAAATATTTAAAATGACATCAAAATTGTGCCAAAAGGTTACAAAACTGATCTGGTCTTGTTCTACCAGATCTTTGGAACTCAACAAAATAAACGACACTGAAATTGGATGACCGAAGCTCCCAGAAGTGGCCCACAAAGGTGCGCTCCTCAACAACTTCCCTGCATAAAAATGGCTTTGGCTTGGAAAATATTTAGAATAAACCTTCTCTAAATCTCCTCTCATGGCCTCAAGAAGTTCTGTTTTATATAGATTTGAAGTTGGTAACAATATCCCAACTTCCCCCCAATATCTGGCCTCAAAAAGGGCCCAATATCCCCCAATATTGGCCCAAAATATCCAAAAACAGGCCTAAAATCCATAAAAATCACTATAATAAAGTAAATAAACCCACTTTTGGGAAAATAATGAAACAATCCCTCCAAAATGGATGCATACCCCCCTTTTCCAGGTCACATGGTACCATGTGGCTAAGCGCCAGCCCCTCCTCAACAACCCTTGGTCGTATGACGCTTCATAAGGAATTGAGGGCTGATCGACGTGCCCAGCTGCTGGTCTCTGCCCCTAGTCATATGGCATCTGTTGCTAGTCTGTGGCCTCCGCACCCATCCTTTATCCCAGAGTATAGCACTAGAGTAAAGTCGCATGGTGTGTGCCAAAACCAGGGGCTAGGGCCCAGCCCCAGCCCTAACCTCCGCCCATACTACACACCTTTAAACTTAAATAAAATGTATGCAGATAAGGGTTAAGGACCAACACAAGGGCGGGATGGCTAGCCTGAACCTCCCAAGTCATTCAACTCAGTGGGAGGTCGCACGATCAAACCTTGTGAACTCCAAAATTTTGGCATAAAATTTCACCAACGAATGGGTGCCATGTGGCAGCCCATGTTTGGACGACATGGCACCTCTTCATTCGTTGAATCTGATGCCAAGTGTAAAATTATGACTGGTCCAGCTCTACAACATGTGCCTGCCACCTCATATGCCCTATCAACACTGTCTGACATGTGTCGTACATACATTGTACATGCATGCCACGTCATATGTACGTGCATGCCACATGTCACCCTTGTAGTGGTGACACATGTCACCCCCAGATTGGTCCACATGTACCTGCCACGTCAACAGTCTATATGCCCAATCACCCTACCACAGATCAGTTTGTAGGCCCAGTCACTGTACGGTCAGCTGCCAACTGTGCCTGCCACGTCAGTTGTACAACCGTATGGCCTGTACATCTAGCTACCACGTGGCACTGTACAATCATCCTTTTTTGCTTGTTTGGAAAAATAAACAGATCCCCATATCAGGAGCATACGACACCTGTTTGAGCCCGTTCAAGTTGCATTGGGTTTGTATCGATGAGACCTATGCACAAGTCCATTTTGAATCCATTCTAAGAACTTTGATTTTTAGGCCTTTTTGAGCCCCATCAAGCTCTTGGATCCAATTTTGGATCATCAAGATCTTCGCATTCTCTTCCTACTTCCTCATGCTTAGGTTTGATTTCTTCTTTTTGAACTTCCCCAAATTGGTTCCAAGCTATGAAATTATCCTAGGTGTCATCTTTCTTCCCGAGCTCCTAAAAAACTAATAGTTTCATGAGACTATGATGATGCAGATTTCAATCCATCGTCTCGGTGTACACTTTTCTTTATGCCGCGACTGCCATCTTGGTCAACAAATTCCATAAAAATTAGGGCAAGTTAAGCCTTTGTCCTTTGAAATGTGATAAGATCCTGATATGGTAAAGGAACATGAGGTTGGAACAACCCTCACGTGTAATATAATTTTGCAAAATGATCAGTAGGTTTTGATATCTCCTTTTCAATAGGAGTCACTCTTTCCCCTTAGACCACTCTATCTTCATGTTGTTTGGTTTCAAGAATAAATCTCAACTCGATTTCTCTATTTTCCTAGTTCACTGTAATTAGGGAGCTTTGTTTCCTGCATAATAGATTCCTCTTAGAGTGTGAGATCTAAATGCCAAATGATTTCCTTGCTTCTATCAAACCCTAATGTGAATGCCCTGGTAACTTTTGATTTGTGCCTGCTATAATTTAGGAAGAAAGGTAGCCAACCTGCCTTCTATATTCTCTTCCTGCATTTTGGATATGATTCTAACATCTCAGACCCATCTGGTTCGATTATGAGTTCTCTCTTCATCCTTTCTCACAACAAGAGATGCATGTTTTTTCGACGGTATTCAACTCAGTCTACAAGAAGAGGGAATTTCAGGATACAATGACAATGCGGTCGAAACGAGAGTTGATGGGAAATTGTAATAAGTCATATATGGTAAATATTTGGTGTAATAAGTTTTGAAGTGACAACGATTCATGGATCTGGCACTGGAGGATTGCGCAATGATGCTAAATCGAGGTGGTCAATTTGATGCATGTGTGACGGTTTAGGGCGGTAGGTTCATAGTTGGGACAATTAGATTCAAAGGTTGCCATAGTATTAAAATTTCCAAATTTAATGAAAAAAATAAACCTTTAATAACTTACCCAAGCCTTGATTACCCAGAGTTACCTTACCACTTGACTAAATCATCTATGTTGAACCATACCTCTTATGAAAGTTTTGAGTTATGCGTTCTGGTGCAAGGAATATTTTTTGGATTAGATTGTAGAAGTAGACTCTATATTATGTAATGCTTACTGGAAAATGTAGATATGTATATGATGTTGGTAACAATCCATGGTGTACTCATGGTGTCATACTGCTCTTGTGCTAGAATGGAAATCCTTGTTCTCATTAATCACCAAAAATGATATAGTAGATGTAAGAATTATAATTGTTGTATGGAAATAATTATGGAAACAAAAATGATGTTGGATTAGGAACAAGAACATGACTAGGAATAGGAACAATAAAAATACTAAAAACTTGAAGATTGAATGTTGCATGCTTGCTCTAGTTGAACTTCTACAAAATATTCATCCTTATCCAATTTTTTACATTCCTTTCCATGTGAATACATTTCTTGAAGTCGAACATTGAAGGGAATCATTGGATTACCGACCATTAATGGATGTCGTTAACTAATGCAAGATTACTCACCATTAATGTCAATGAGCATCAAGGTATTCTAATTCATCATGTCAAGTATGAATGAATGTATTGAAGTAGAGTAACTTGTAGGATCTGGAAATCAGAGGGCATTGATGCATCCCCACTTCCATTAGCGAGATAATTTATCATCAAGGAATACAAATCCCAAGGCATTGTTACAATCTCTGATCTTGGAGCCTAGATAAAGAGTTGAAGTCAATGGGCCTAGATTGTTGGAAGGAGGGCCTTAATGAATCCCCCATTATCCAACACGAGAACCATAAAATGATTGAAGAAAATTAAAAATCAACCATCACAAGATATAGTTTCAATTGGGAACCTCACCAGTCAGAAACTTGGTTTTCAATTGAGGTTCTGACCCAACTGTGCCAAATTCCCGGTTTTCACAATTGAACATTATTTTCTCTTTACTTTTTATTGCAATTTTTTATTTTCTATTTTTTTTGTATTGAAATAATTGGAAGAATTAAGAAGATGAAGGTTTTGGGGAAACCCCCTCACTTACCATCTGCAATTCAACTTGCTCCATGATATCCTTGACAAAATCCCCCTTAGATTTGGAATTTTGATATAACTTGAGCCTATGCCTGTTAACCAAGAAGGATACCTTCTCATAATCTATAGTTTGAATCTTAACACATCCATTGTCGAAGATAGATTCAATATCATAGGGGCCAACCTAACGGGTGTTAAAATTTTCGTTGAAGTCCTTGAATATGGAGTCGAACAATACTTCTCAGTCCCCTACCTTGAACTATTTCTTCTTAATGAATATGTCACGCCATTTTCCCCTTTGCTAATGGATGAGATCAGTGTGTTGGAAAGATTCTTGATGCATTTCATCCAACTCATTGAGTTGAAAAACTATTTCATTTTGTGCCTCAGTCAATTTCGTTCCCAATTATGCTACCATTCAGAATTTTTTGATCTGAAATTATATGTGAAGAACTTGTTTCCCATACACTAACCATATGGGGAAAAACCGGTAGTACTCCTCCATGTTGTCCTGTAATCCCATAATTATTTTGGAAGTATTTCTGCCCAGTCCTTCTTGTGTAGTTATACTATATTTGTTAGAATTTCTTCCAAAACCTTATTTGTTGACTCCACCTGCCCATTGGAATGTGGGTGACATGGGGAAGATTTCCTGTTCTTAATGAGTTACTTTTGAGTAATTGTTTGTACCAACTTAGAAGTAAATTGAGTCCCCCTGCCAGTAACAATTTCTTTGGGTACCCCAAAGCGAGTAATAGTATATTCAAACAGTAAATCCACTACCGATATTTCCATTGCTATGAATAAAGCCTTTGCTTCCACCCATTTCATAACATAACAGTGCATACTTAAATTTACTTCGTACCCTTGGATGGGGGGTCGATAGGCCCTATGAAGTTTAAGGCCTATTTTTCAAAGGGTCCTATAAGGAATTGCAACTAAAGAAACATCCCATATGCTTGAACTGAACGACCTATCCTTTGGAAACTGTCATATTCACATACATACTTCTTGACATATCGAAAGAGAGTAGGCCATAAGTAGCCTGAATGGAGGATCTTGTAAGTTGTCCTTCGATTTGAAAAATCCTCCCCGTAAGGTTCATTGTGGAATGCTTTTAGGATGTCGAACATCTCATATTCTCTCACACATATATGAATAATCATGTAAGGACCAGTGTAAAAGAGATCTCCCTTAATCCAGAAGTATGGAGCACTCATTTTAACAATCCTTCTCTTTTCCTTGGGTGATAAGTGAGGAGGAAACTTTCATGCAGTAAGATAATTGGCTATGTCTGTGAACCATGGTGAACTAGTATGTTGGACACAATGGTACGATATTTTCATTCATGTCAACAGGGTGCAGAAGAATACAGTATAAACCCACAACTCAGAAGGAAGAACATTAATCGAAGCTCAGAAGAAGATGACACACATGAGTCGTTCATTCTTATTTCGTGACAACCCAGGATTGTTAGATTGAGGTGAAGTAAGAGGTTGGGAAGAATTAAATATCAATCGTTAGATCTGAAGAAAGAGCTTTGGATGATATCTCCAACCGTTATATCAAGGAGGGACTTTAGATGAATTCTCGACCATCCGATCGAGTTTAGTGGAAGGACACTGTAAGCCACAATATCCCAGAGTCTCGGATTAAAATAAATCATGCAGACCATTAATCTAATATCTACTTGGGAGAAACATGAGCCATTGGATCAGGTGGTCAAATATGGCATTGACCACTTCGAAGAAAAGGAGTCTAGAATAGGTAAGTTTACCCGAAGGCTGAAGCCCTGAAGCCACAAACTCTCGTCAACCGTTGATCTGGAGTGAAAATATTGGAATCATCAGATCACACTAAAGGTGGTTGACTCTGGTGCTGACCACTCCGGTGAAAAGGATTCTAGAACAAGCAATTTTACCCGAAGGCCGAAGCCCCGAAGTCATGAACTCTTGTCGACCGTCAGATCAAGAAATCATGTCAACCGTTGATCTAGAGTGAAAATTGTCAGAGCACGCTAAGGAAGAAAGTGGTCAACTCTGACCTTGACCAACTCTCATGATAAGCAGCTCAGATAAATCAAGAACTCCTGAACCCCAAAGTTCTGGAATAAACAAAGACCATAGGATTAAGATAGTGGAAAATCTACGGTGGTATATTTATTTGAAACTTTGGAAATGATCAAAGGATGATATAAAAAGTGCCAAAACTATCGAAGCCACGAAGTGAGACATGTGGAAGAAGACAAATATGACATGTGGCCTAATCAAGTGGTGACAAGTGTCAAGGTCAATGTGGCACATATGGACTGTAAAAGTTATAAATCAGGGTGACATGTGGCACACACATTAAGTGTCCACATCATCATAGGTGACGTCAACATATCACACCACTTTGGGGTTACTTCCTATAGGAATATCCAACTTCTCCTATCAACAAAACTACCTGAAGCATTGAAGGCCGAAGTCACAAATTGAATTTTGGTCGTTGATATAAGATCCTTAGGAATCTTTCTCAACCGTTCGATCGAGTACAATGGAGGGATAGCATAAGGAGTAATAAAAATTGATAGCAAGAAGTCACCACAACTTTATGACTTATTCAGTTGGTAAACACTCTGAAGGGATTGAACTATCTCAGAGTTCGAGTAGCCCGAAGCCCCAGAGTTACGAATAGCCGAATACCTAGAGAGTGGGAGGTCCTTTGTTCCTAAGTCTACGGTCCCAACTCTTGGACATATAAAGGTTATTAGGCAGGGAGTGTTGATAAACCCTTCAGTGGAATTTTCTCTCGATGAATTGGAAGACTGTAAAGGCCCGAGTCTAGAAACGTCGAAGTCCCGAAATGAACGAGAATTGTCCATCTCAAACATGAAAATAAAATGTGACCTTCAATATTGATAAGTGATTAAGCACTCGTTTAGCTTAGCACTTACTCACAACCTATGGTCATATGGAATACAAGTCCTGAAAGTGTGTCTGTGCAAACTTTAACATACAGAGGAATAATTTTTCCACTGTCAGGAAGGAACTTTGAACCAGACAGGATCTGGATTCTGTCATGATTAATATTAAGTGATCAAATACATCCAATGCATTGGAAAGCTATTCAAAAAGTGTAAATATGATTTGTTGGAGAACTGGGGACACAAAAAAATATTAAGAATAAAATAAAAATAAATGGGATTGAATTAAAAGAAATCAATCCATACATGTGATCGATTTAAGAAAATCACTCTCACTAAATTGAAAAGATTTTACGTTAATACGTGAATAATAATAGAGGGAGGTATTGATTCTAAATTAAAAGACAAATGTTATTACTGTTAATTTAAATGAAGAGGTGAAATGATCCAAACAAAGGGACACAATTCTTCAATACTCACACCAGTTGGAAGACTATATAAGAAAGAAATAACAGTGAAGAAGAAGTGTCTCTGAAGTCCAGATCATAAGACCAAAAGCAAACATAGATTCCAAAGAATAAGAACTGATGATACTTATGCAGTGATGGTGGAAGGGATGAGTAAGGAAGGATTCATATCTTTTACTAAGTAAAGTGTGAATAAAAAGGGAGTTGGTGCTTCTTAGGGTTGGGGCCCTAAAACAAGGGAGTTGGTGATTCCTAGGGTTGGTGCCCTAAATACAAGGGAGTTGGTGCTTCCTAGGGTTAGTGCCCTAAAACAAGGGAGTTGGTGCTTCCTAGGGTTGGTTCCCTAAAGAAGGGGATTTGTGTCTCCTAGATTTGGTGCTCTAAAAAGGATTGATTTCCTTCACTATCTCAGATTATTCTTTATAAAACCTTGTAATTCATGTTAATTATATTTATATAATTTATTTTAAATACAACTCCATTGTTGATCTTTGTGGTGATTAATAAAATAACAAAGTATTTGTTAATTGTTTAAAAAGAGGTAATATTGATTCACCCCCCTCTTAGTATTTCCAACAATTGGTATCAAAGCCAGTTCCTTCAGCACAGTCTAATAACTGGAAGGTAGATCCTGAAATGGATCAACAAGAGGGATTGTATTCCAACAAAGCACCATTGTTTAATGGAGTTGGTTATGCTCTCTGGAAAATAAGAATGAAAATCTACATTTTGGCTCTTAGTTTTGATGTTTTCCAATCTTTTGTAGATGGTTACATTGCACCAACTACTCCAGCCAAAGATACTGCAGGAAAGAAGATTTGCAATGACAACTCAAGAGCAGTTAGTTCCATTCTAGGAGGATTGAAAAATACTATATGTGTTAAGGTAATGCATTTTAAGTCAGCTAAGGAAATATGGGACTGTTGGCACAAGGGTAGACCCAGGGTTCAACGCTTCAACAATGCACCAACAAAACCCTAACTACCGGCCCTTTTGGCAACACCTGCGAAGTAGATGAAGTCTCACCCAAGGTAGAGGTAGGGGGGGTTGCAGGACTTAGGTGTCTGCAACCTAGATGGGACACATATCTGTGATCACAATACTTAACATAGTACTAGCCAATAATATTCATTAGTCTCTAACTCCTTTATTCACATCGTAGGTTAAAACCCTAATTACAGATCAACATAGTGACAACCAAGATCCAAGCATATCTAATCATTCAACACATAACATTAAAGTATATCTAACATTAATTCACATCATAAATAACTATGCATCAACTGGATCTATCATAAACCCTAATTACAGATCAACATAGTGACAACCAAGATCCAAGCATATCTAATCATTCAACACATAACATTAAAGTATATCTAACATTAATTCACATCATAAATAACTATGCATCAACTGGATCTATCATACATCTATATTAAGCAATTAAGTGCATAAACAACATGAACATGATAGCACAAATCACATCGACATAGGATATACATGGTTCACCCTAGTGTGGGGCTACGTCCACCAACTCTTCTTCTTCTTATCTATTAGCTTCTTCCAATATTCTTACATGCATAGAGCCACAATACAACTCCATATAGGATAGGAGATCTGCGCACACCTTGCCAGATCCTCCTTCCTCGAATAGGTCAAAGCACAAAACCTTCTTACAATTCATACAGGATTTTCATTCAGCAACATCCCCTACATATCTTGCACAAAGCCAACTTCGATATCAAAAACTTGACTCCTTCTTACATCACCTAGCTACTTATTTATACATTAAAAAATGGGCCTAAACATGGGAAAACCCATGGGCCAACATCCCATACCCGTTACATAAACCCTAAACCCAAAAAGCCCGTAAAAGGGGGTGAGATCCCATGATATCTGCTTCACCTGGGTGCTCCGTCTTCGACCAGCCTGTCGAAGTCCCAAAAATGGTCAAACATGACTAAGATTCTCCAAAAATTGGTCGAGGGACAACAAGCCCCCAACAATTACCTGTGACTCGTCCTGAGTCACTCTGATCTGGGTAACTCTGCTTCGAAGGCCTTGATCTTATCTCAAGCTACCTCGACTTGTTGCTTTGCTAGAGCCTCTTGGTTGGCAAACTTCTGAATGAATTTCTTGGTGACAGGCCCTTCCAAGCGTTGTTCCACCATGGTGACCACTTGTTCCAGCTGTGCACCTTGTCTCTTGATCTCTTCAAAAAGTGTGCAGGCTTCGTCCTGCACCAACTAGAGTCTCTGGGTCACTTCCATGACCCTACTCTGGATTGCATTGAACTGTTGCTGAACTACGTGCACCTCCTGTGACCTTTTCATATTTTCTACTGCCGAAAGCTGCTTCAGCTACACTTTCAATGTCAATGCTTGTTTCTTCACCTTCTGGAGTTGTGCCTCCAATTTCCTCAGCTCCAGGTCATCCACAAGGCACTCACTTGTTCCAGTTGTGCACCTTGTCCCTCGATCTCTTCAAAAAGTGTGCAGGCTTCATCCTGCACCGGTTGGAGTCTCTGGGTCACTTCCATGACTCTACTTTGGATTGCATTGACCTGTTGCCTAACTGCGGGCACCTCCTGTGACCTTTCATATTTTCTACCGTCGAAATTTTCTTTAGCTGCGCTTGCACTGTCGATGCTTGTTGCTTTTCCCCCTAGAGTTGTGCCTCCAATATCCTCATCTCTGGTTCTTCCATAAGGTGCTCATAGGTCCATGCACTTCGGTTACTGAGCTGCTTACATTCCAAGGCCAATGCCCTGATTCTTTCTACTGTGCCCCTGATAGTTTCTTCTCTATGATCCCACACTTCTTGCAAAGTGCTCGACACTGCTTATAGTTCCAGTTCTACTACCCTTTCTTGAAGCTGCTGAATGGATTTAGAGAGCTTCCTCACTTGGCTCTCAGTTGTTTCTTCTTCCATCTATTCCAGGCTCGACACAGAGTGAAGTTCTCTAGTTATTTATTCTCTAACCCCAATCTTCTCTGCGAGCAGCTAGTATTTTTCTCTCTAAATATGCTCTCTATCCTCTTCCAACTTCGCTCAGAGGTCATATTTCTCTTGATGCACAAATTGACGTTTCTCTAAGACTTCCTCTGATTTATTCAAGGCCTCTGTTGCCTATTATTTTTATTCATGTACTCGTTGAAGGCGATCCTCTGTCGCATCTGCTAATCTGCATAGTTGGGTAGGCTCATCTCCCACTTCTATACTTTCTGATGATGATGGCGTTGTAGACACTACACAGCTTGAATATAGGGATTGTTGTACCCATTTCAGCTCTGCCTCTCTCATGTCATACATTTTTTCTTTATTTTCTTTGTTCTGTTGCAAAATATCCTTTGAAGTGTCTTCTATAGCTGCGATGATGAGGTCAATATCATCCACTGTGAGCATGGTCTATAACGGGGGCTTATTGGCTCATGACTTCTTCCACACTGAGGGTTTCTTTGGAGAAACCTTTCTTTTATTTGATGTCTTGACCTTTGTAAGGGGATCCTTAGGCGGTGTCAATTCTCCCTTTTCTTGCTTGTATTATTCCCCTTCCTCCTCTTGGTTTACTTCGTCACCTCCTCCTATTCCAGGTGAATCACAGTTTTCTACGATGAGTTGTTTATTTTCTGCACTTCTTCCTTCTTCTTCGTCTTCTTAGCGCTGCTTGGTCCATCATATTATTCTCGGGTGACCACAAGACTTTCGATCAGTCGGGGTCGGGGTCGAAGATCTCTATCTGTTCGAATGGTACAAGGAATTCCACAGGCCATTCCTTGGTTATTTCCTCCATATCTTCCTCAGTTAGTTTGTAATAGGACCGCAACTCTTCCTTGTTTTCATCCCTGCACGCAATGATATATATGAAGTACCTATCTATGTGAAACTTTGCAAGTGGCCTAAAACTATGGAGTGTATTCGACATCATGTGAGGGAAGGATTCAATGGCCCTCTTCAGCTGCAAGTAACAGGTTTGGAACACCTCATTTGACTGCCATTTCTTCACCATGTCGCTCGAATACCACAGGGTAGTGAACCTCACGGACAAGGGTTTGGATGGCTCAATGTCAGGGAAGGTCACTCCCTTTGGCATCTCCCAAGTGACAAAGGCAATGAGAATCAACAACTAGGTGAAGTGAAACTCGTAGCCCTGGTCCTGCGCTTCGCGACAATCCTGCTCCAACTAGTTGATGAGGTGGCTCACCCAGTTCATCTGCATCCCTTCAACGCACTTTCCTGCGAGGTCGACAATGAACCCATGACTTGCGTTGGTCTATTCTTCCTGCGAGCTTACCAGTGATCAACTGGAAATCTAAGCGCATTGTACAATATTTTATGGAGGCTACCTTGTATCCCTACTTCCCCTTCTCCACATCGTTGTAGGTGTCTTTTATTCGTTGCACTAGGGCACGATCTGCAACCTTACCTAAGTAGAGTTTATGAGGGTCTGGTCCTTGCATGCTTAATCCAATGATCATGTGGATCAACACCGGATCCATAGTCATGTGTCTGTCTAACCAGAGATAACCTCCATGGTAGCATGATAAGAGGATTTTAACGCACGCGTTAACCTCCTGATGTCTGCCGAAGTGGGGTATCTTCATGACGTTGAGGATGGTAGACCTCGTGATCTCCTTAGTCCATGGCTGGGGGAATATCCTCGAATTCTTCCCCATTGTCTTTGTCAAGTACTTATGCGGTGTGAGCAATGCATAATTCTTCTTGTCTTACAAGTTAAAGTCATTGATCTTAAGGTCAGGGATCATTCCTAGTTGTGTTCCCACTCTGCATATCCCCTTCGGTAGGTACGTAGTGATGAGGGTGTACTCGAAATACTTTGGAATGATGTCACAAATAACCGTGCCATCCAGAGGTGGGATGTAGTTGGGAAAGACCAACGAGAAGAGCTTCACATTCGCCAGGTCATTGCGGTGCTTTCTTCTTATCTTTGTCATGGTTCAAGATGACCCAGATTTACTGGATCGTCGTGCGGTCGAGGGGGATTCTTACAATCCTCCCGTCGATGAGGTTCGTACTCATATGGACATAAAATTCTCAACCATAAGGTCAATCAATATTTCTTCTATGAACTTCTCTATTACGCTGCGTTCTCCCGACATACATGCCCATGGTCAAATGCTCGGGTAGGCAAACATATGCTCAAGGTAATAAAATGGTTGGCAAGGTCTCGAAATCATAGCGCAGTTGTTGGCCCTTGGGTATGGAAGAAAGCGAAGAACGAGGAAGAGAAAATATGACGTTATGAACTGTACGGAAGACACAGTGACTGATACTAGGTCAAAGTAAGAAAAAGAGAAAAAAATATGGTGCGAAGTAAGAGAAGGCAAGTCGTTGGATGAGGAGATCGAGGATGGACAAAGCATCAAGGAAGATAGATTTTGGACAACTCAACACGTAGAAAAATCCACCGTTGGATGATTTGGAGCACCGCATGAGAAGGAAGGAAAGACAGACTGGCGAAGCCATGAAAACGTGGGTCAAGTTGACCTAGGGTTTTAGACACCTAGGGTTTTGGTATCTAGGGTTTTGACACCTAGGTTTTGACCTAAGGTTTTCAATGAGATATTGTAATGTATAAATAAAGGTCAAGAGGACCTGGGATGGGTTAGAGAGAAGAGATTATGTTATGATGAGTGATTGTTGTTGAGAGAGAAGTATTGTGTTGTGTAAGTAGTCAGTATTGTAAGATCTTCAACTGGGTGCGAAGATCAACCTTGAAGTTGGGGCGCAGGGAGGGGAGATAGAGGAGAAGAGAAAGAGAGAGAGAGAACTGCAAGCTAAGAGAATAGATAAGAACTGTATGCTTCCACTTTAATATATTATAAATCACATTTCTGTGGACGTAGCCCTAGAGAGAGGGTGAACCATGCATATCTTTTGTTATATGTGATTGATGTTGGGTTCTTTGTCATTTGATATGATGCTATTGTGATATTGTGTTAGATCTGACAGATAGTTGTGTGAAGTAGATCTAAGATGGCATATGATATCTAGATGTTGTGTTGTTCTTGTATTGGATCCACTTTATATTCCCTTGGTTTTAGACATCTATGTCATGCAAACCCCATAGCTACTCCGGGTTAGACTGCATTTCCCTTGTAGGTGTTGCCGAAAGGGCCAGTAGTTAGGGCTTGTTACTACGCTCTTGGAGATGAACCATGGCTCTGCCTCTGTCCTAACAAATGGTTCCATTGCCGGGACTGGAATCTTCTTGAGGGAATGTCAAGGTGGTTTCCATCGAAGACAAAAATTCAGAAGTGGATAGAGGATCAAGAAAAGGACTTCGCTGAAGCCCATAAAAAGAACCCTAATATTAGTATAGAGGATTGGTTGGAAATATATATCTTTACTGATATACACAAGATTTTCTTTGGAGGAATTCATCAGGAGTTATACGAGTGGCTAGCTAGGTTAGAAGACACCTAATTTGAGATCGGATCTAGAAGCCCCGTGGTTTGGATGTCGGTGTTGATCAAGAAGATCAAAAGAGTTGATAACGCAGTGTCAAGAGTAGTATATCACCGAGTTTGTTGTTGACAGAGTAGAGTCATATAGCCAAGCTAGGAGGTATTTCTTTAAGGGACTGAGAGGAAATTTTTTATAATTTCCAAAGTTGAGATCAAGATGCTATTGCATGAGAAGAACATCTTAAAGGTACAATAGTTGGTCAGATTGGAAAAGGCTAATGTTAAGGAACTCAGACAACGATAACGACACAGAGGTTTGACACACGCGCAGTGGGAGAGTGTTCAAAGAAGTTCCTCTTGTGAACTGTTTAATCAAAACTATAGGGATGAGGGATTCTACAATGGAGAAGAGGTAGATCTGATAGATGAAGAGAATTCAGAATCCGCTAGGCTAGAGGAAGGGAAAGCTGAAGAACCTCGTTGGGAAGAGCCAAAAAATTCAGGAACCGCGCCGACTATTGAAGTAAGTAATATTATTCCTCCTATTGTTTCAACAACATTGAGCAATCAAAGTAATCAGATTCACCAGAGCTCTATGAGCATTGTCACTAGTAGTCCACTACATATTCAGTCAGGAAACCTAGGAATATCTATGGAAGATGAGATGAGGTTACCCACCTTTAGAGGAGATAAATCTGAAGATCCTGATCAACATTGGTTTCTATGTGAAGTTGTGTGAAGTATTAAGAATATCACTGATGAAGCTGTTAAACGAGATCATCTCATTACTACCCTAAGAGATCGCGCACTGAGTTGGTACATGAAATTTGTCCAAGGAACTGCACCGACACTGCTGAATTTCATTAAGAATGCGCTAATTGCTGAATTCAAGAAACCTAAGTCAGAGTTGCAGTGCATTACAGAGCTAAAATAAATCAAGCAGAGAACAACTGAACCTGTGTGGGAGTTTGATCAAAGATTTAAGACCTTGATAGGCCATTTTAGTTTTCAGATCCCAGATGAGTAGAACAAGGAATGGTTCATTATTTCCCTCTTACCACACATCAAATTTCCTCTGATGCAACAGAAGATTGCTTCATGGGCCGAGGCACTGGAGATCGCTAGGAACTTAGAATCAACCCCTATGGGAGAATCTAGCTCAGGTATGAGTCAAATCTTGAGTCATCTAACTAGCTTATCTCTACAGGTCGAAGATATGAAGAAAGACAAGGGAAAAGATAAAAGAGAAGACATTTGGTGTATCAGATGAAAATCAAAAGGCCATGACAAGGAGCATTGTCTCTTATTTCATGAATACTTGGCCTCTATAGCTCTGAGCCCTTTGAAGCAAGCTACCCTACCCTGGTGTGAGGTATGTATAAATCGACATCACCCTGGTGAATGTTACTATCTACAAAAATATGTCCAGACACCCACAAATCTATATTGCACGTTCTATAAGTCGATAGGACACGATGACAGGGATTGTAGGGCTTGCGACTTCATGCATGAAAGGTCAAGGGATATATACAAAATTCAAGGCGAAGTACAACAAGAAGGAAGCACTACGCATTATAATTCCCCAGGAAGAGGAAAATTCAACCCTCGCGGTGGATTCAGAGGAAGAGGAAGAGAAGGAGGTATGGGATGAGGTAGGGGGAAAATCATTTGTTATAACTGCATGCATCCAAAACACTTAGCAAGGGACTTTTAGAACCCTTGTACCACTTGCAGCTACTGCAGCTCATTTGAAAATGTTATCAAATATTGTCCTGTGCTGCTAGCCAAACTTCAGGAGAGACGAGGACCTCAGTAGAACCCGCAAGGGCAACTGATATACGCTGAACCTCGTGGAGAGAACCCTAGAGTCATTGTTATCACTAGAGGAGGCGTTGTTACAGGAGAAGACAGAGCGACCCAAGGAAAGACTACAGAAGAATCAGGAGTCAGGAAAGCTGTAGAGAAGACACAAGTTTTTGATGCAAAGAAAGAACAAAAAAAATTTGAGGAAGCAAGAAAAGAATTTGAGAGAGACCAAGGTTCTTCATCGAAGACACTACCAGAAATAAGAGAATGTGGAATTCCTCTGGCATTTGACCAGTCTTCTCTGCCAGGAGAAGGAAAAGAGGTAAGCAAGATCATGGAATTCTTATATACTTGTATTAAGTTGATTCATGATGAAAGCATTGTACAAGAGCTACAAAATTTAATCAGACAGTACGAGTTAGGAAAGATAAATCCCTTGCTGAATAGAGTAGTACACCAAGTCTCTAAAAAGAGAAGGACAAATAAGGAACTACACCTGAATGCTCAAATTGGAGAGTATGATATAGACTATGTAGTCCTCGACTTAGGGTCAAAGGTCAATGTCATGACAAACTAGACCTGGTCATTGATGGGAAAAACTAAGTTGATATACTCCCCTATCAGGGTTAGGATGGCTAATCAACAAGCTGTAAGCCCTTTTGGAAGATTGGAACATGTCCTTGTGGACATCGACGGAGTAAGGATGTTTGCAGACTTTGAGGTGATTGAGATAGTTGATGATAACTGTCCTTACCCTGCGCTGTTAGGAATTGATTAGGATTTCAATAATTCCACTGTGGTTGATTTAAAGAAAAGAAGAATGACGTTTGAAGGAGAGGGCCTTAGGGCCATTGCACCTTTGGATCCCGACGAAGGTCAGAGATACACAGAACCCATAAGGGAATAATACCACGTATATGAACTAGAAAACATATACAAATTAATAGCCAGATAGTAGGATTACATTAATCCAACAACGGATGGGAACCTAAGCTGGCGAAGTGACAATGCATGTTCATCAGATTCATAAGAAGCACTGGAGAACTGGCATAACAAAATGTAGGAAGTATCTACAAGTAGATGTGCTAGATTAACCAGAGAAGTTCACTGGATCGGCACAACAATTAGTAACTTGCCCACCTTTGATGGTCTAAATCATTTAGAACCTTTCTTGTTGGAATTTGAAGAAATTGTACCAATACAACAAATATTGTTGGCAATGGATAAGGCCTTGAAAGCAACCCCAACAAGATGGTGGGGGACACACAAAAACAACATTACAAACTGGGTATAATGTCACACTTTGATGACAACATGATTTTCAGAGCAAGTAGCAGGATATGAAGTTAGGTACACAGGTCAAATATATATGAAGGACCATGTGTGAAGTTGCGAGGAAGCCTAGAGCAACATTCTTCAAGAGAAGTGGGTGCACAAATTCATAAACACGCTAGACACAACCCCTATCAACTGGTATATTCAAGCAGAACTACACCTGAACACTGCAGATTGGGAAGGTATGACCTAGAAATTTGTAACTACCTTTTTGTTTGAAATCCAATATCCTACATTCGATCAAGCATTATAGATCATAAGATATAAATTATTTGAGGAGGCACCTAACCTCCCTTTGGAACAAGAAGAGGACGAATGGATTGCGCCTCTTTAGAAATTGCAAGGCTGTTACAATATCAATGCTGACAAAGACGATGATCCTAGGAAGGTGAACATCGCCAAAACTGAAGGCCAAAGAGACATAGAAGGACCAGGAGTTGAAATACCTTTCATTGGAAAACAGATCAAGATCAAGAAAGTCAACATTGGAACAGAGAAAACAATGAAGCTTGCAAATGTTGGAGATTATTGGGATGCTGCCACTATTCACAAGATCACAGAGTTACTGCATGTATATCAGCAATTGTTTCCAACCAAGTTCACTGATATGAAGGGCATTAAAGGGCCCATGGGAGAGATGAGGATCACTTTGAAACCAGATGCAAGGCCAGTCAAACAGAGACCCTACATATTGAACCCTAAATATAAGGAGAAAGTGAAGATTGAACTTGACAGAATGTTGGAAGCATGAATCATAGAACCTGTTGAAGAGTCGGAGTGGATTAGACCTATGGTGGTACAAGACAAGAAGACATGAGAAATCAAGATCTGCGTAGATCTGTGAAATTTGAATGATGCTTGTGTGCATGACCCATTCCCTACACCATTTACTGACGAAGTGTTAGATAATGTAGGATGACAAGAGGTATATTCTTTTACAGATGAATTTTCAGGATACCATCAGATCTGGATTGCCAAGGAAGATCGCCATAAGACCACATTTGCAACAGAATGGGGATCCTACCAATATACAGTGATGCCTTTTGGATTGAAGAATGCCCCAACCATATTTTCCAGGGTGGTGGTCGAAGCGTTCAAGGAGATTTTACATAAATTCTTGGAGGCATATTTTGATGATTAGACTATTTTTATCTTATTACAAAATCATATTGAATTTTTAATATTAATGTTGGATAAGTGCAGGAAGTGTCATATTGCCTTGAACCTGAAGAAGTGCATCTTCTTTTCACCCTTTGGAGTATTTTTAGGTCATATTGTGTGTAAGAAGGGACTGATGGTAGACCCATCTAAGATTGCTATTATAGTTGATCTGCCCCCTCCTACTTCAGTTAAACAACTGTGCACTGTGTTGGGACACACTGGATACTATAGGAAGTTCATTAAAGTCTAAGCACAAATCACAACACCCATGGAGAAGGTTTTGAAAAAATACTGTCAGTTTCATTGGACAGAAGAATTCCAACAGAGCCTCGACACACTAAAACAGAAAATGGTTACTGCGCCTATTCTGGTTTTCCTAGATTGGAGCAAGGAATTTCATGTGCATGTTGATGCATATTCTATTGCATTAGGAGTTGTGTTAGCACAACCGGGAGCTGGAGACATTGACCACCCATTATCCTTTGCTAGCAGGAAGCTATCAACAACTGAAATTAATTACACCACCATTGAGAGAGAATGGTTAGCCATGGTGTATGCGTTGTAGAAGTTTCACCACTACTTATTGGGAGGACACTTTAAAATGTTTACTGATCACTCCACGCTGAAATACCTAGTCAAAAAGTCAGTGTTGTGGGGGAGAATATGCATATGGATTCTTCTATTCCAGGAATATGATTTTGAGATTGTGGTTAAGCCATGAATAATGAACAAATGTCTTGACCACTTGTTGAGGTTGGAACATGGAAAAGAGACTACTAGTTTGGAGGATACACTGCTGGATGCATAGTTGTTAGCCATTAGAAATATTGATGATCACTTCGCGGAGATAGTTTAGTTCCTGTCAACAGGAATGACACCGAGTGAATATACAATCACCCAGAAGAAACAACTGATAGTGCGTGTTGTAAAATTTTCATTTATAGCTGGACAACTATACAAGATGGGTCTTGATGAGATATTTAGGAGGTGTGTTATGGAGGCAGAACGACTATTGATCCTCGTAGAAGATCATGAAGGCATCACAGGAGGACACTACGCAGGAAAATAAACAACGCAAAAGGTTCTTAGAGTTGGCCTCTGGTGGCCTACCTTACACAGAAATGCTAAGGACTATTACAGAGCCTGTGAGATATGTCAAAGAGTTGGGAAATCATCCAGAAGAGATGGAATTCCTTTAGCACCGCAGCTGACCCTACAAGCATCTGAGAAATGGGCCATTGATTTTGTGGGACCTATAAACCCACCAGGGAAGCGCATATGAGCCAAATACATAATCACTGTGATAGAGTACTTGACCAGATGGTCCAAAGCAAGAGAAGTTAAGGATTATAGTGCAACTACAACTGCACGCTTCATATTTGATGACATCATAACCAGGTTTGGATGCCCAAAGATCCTTATGAGTGATCAAGGCACAAATTTCATCAATAAGACCGTTGAAGCCTTGGCTGAGGAATTTGTAGTCCATCATCATAAGAGCACACCCTACCATCCACAAGAAAATGAGATAGTTGAAGCATTCAACAAGATTTTGGAGACAACGCTGACGAAGATTTGTAGTGTGAACATGGATGATTGGTATTTAAGAGTACCAACAATACTATGGGCCTATAGAACCACTTGCAAGAATCTAACAATGCAGACCCCCTTTAAGTTGGTTTATGGTCTCGAAGCAGTTGTCCCGATGGACTATTTGGTCCCAAGCTTAAGAATCACAGCCTTTACAAATATGAATGACACTGGTGTTGTTCAAGAGAGGCTCACATAGTTGGTCGAACTAGAAGAAGACTGATTTATTGCAGGATTCCATCAGCAGGTACAGAAGGAAAGAGAAAAGGCCTACCATGACAAACACATCAACAAGAATGAATTTAAGCAAGGTGATTTGGTACTGATATACGATAATAATTTCATGAAGCATCCAAGAAAGTTTAGAACACATTGGCTTGGGCCATATGAGGTTGCCTATGTTGGAATTAAGTTTCAAGTCTTGGGGACCCCATGAGGTCCCCATCAAGGGGACCCTAATGAGCTCCCAATCAAGGTCAAGGTCAAGGAGGGGCCCCATCAAGGTGACCATAATGAGCTCCCAATCAAGGTCAATGGGACCCTAATGAGCTCCCAATCAAGGTCAAGGTCAAGGAGGGCCCCCATCAACCTCAAGGCTCCTCAAGGGCCAGAAGGAGGAGATGCACAGTGGGAGACTTTGAATGGAGAATGGAAGGAAGGTTTGGTAATAGGAGCTGGTTGAAACTGTAGTATGACAACCAGATGCCTCACAAATCTCACTAAAAGAATAAGGAAAAGGGTCTAGGTACTAGGTGCAGTTGAAACTGGGTACCAGACACATAAAAGATAGTCTCCACAAAGAAGGGAGGGATAGAGAAGAAAGCACAGGCTACTCTACGTAGCCTAAAGTCGAAGAAAATCATAAGGATCATATATGAAGTGCCTCAGGATGAGTCACATGTGAGTGTTGGGGGCCTGTTGGCCCTTGGGTATGGAAGAAACTGAAGAACGAGGAAGAGGAAAGATGAAGTTACAAACTGCATGGAAGACATAGTGACTGATACTGGGTCGTTGTAAGCAGAAGAGTAGAAACGACAATGCAAAGTAAGAGAAAGCAAGTCATTGGACGAGGAGATCAAGGATGGATAGATCAACAAGGAATATGGATCATGGACAACTCAGCAAGAAGAAAAATCCACTGTTGGATGCTTTGGAGCACCGCGCGAGAAGGAAGGAAAGACAGGCTGGCGAAGCCCTGAAAATGTGGGTCAAGTTGACCTAGGGTTTTGACACCTAGGTTTCGGCCTAAGGTTGTCAGTGAGCTATTGTAATGTATAAATAAAGGTCAAGAGGACCTGGGATGGGTTAGAGAGAAGAGATTATGTTATGATGAGTGATTGTTGTTGAGAGAGAAGTATTGTGTTGTGTGAGTAGTCAGTATTGTAAGATCTTCAGCTGGGTGCGAAGATCAACACTGCAGCTAGGTGTGCAGGGAGGGGAGATAGAGGAGAAGATAAAGAGAGAGAGCGATTTGAAAGCTAAGAGCACAGATAAGAACTGTATGCTTCCACCTTAATATATTATAAAGCATAGTTCCATGGACGTAGCACTAGAGAGAGGGTGAACCACGTATATCTTGTTTTATGTGTGATTGATGCTGGGTTCTTTGTCATTTGTTATGCTGCTATTGTGATATTGTGTTAGATCTGATAGATAGTTGTGCAAAGTATATCTAAGTTGGAAATTGATATCTAGATGTTGTGTTTTTCTTGTATTGTATCCACTTTGTATTCCCTTGGTTGTAGACATCTGTGTCCTGCAACCCCCCATAGTGTTAGGGTCCTAACCCACACATAGGTAGAACAATGTATTCAGATGTAATAAAGGTCAATATTAATAAGGCCTTTCAATAAAATAGAATAAGGCGGATGTAAGAAGACCTAATAGAAGCTTCCGCTTCTAGAAGGATCTTCCTCTAGATGCTTCTTTTTAGTATAAATAGGAGTCGAGGGTATGAGAACCCTAGCTTGGATATTATTGTAATAGAGATCTTCTCAACTGGAGGTTTCCCCCTTGAAGAGGCCCGTGAACATTGCTTTCAGATTCAAAGTGCTATTTCTGTTGTTATTCTTATATCATTTCAGTGTTATTGTGGTGAATTTTCTGGTTATATTGCTGTTATTCGTCCATTACTAGCATTTTATTTATGTTCTTCATACATTTCATATCTGGTATATTACAAGTGGTATCAGAGCACTTTCCTCGACAGAAAGTGTGGGTTAAATTTTTTCAGGGTAGAGACGTATTCTGACGTCTTTAAGCCACAAAGATCTGTCATTACGTGCATAAACCCGCGGTTGAGGGATTCATACATGCATGAAATACACGTGGTACTTAAGCGCACATTTTTTGGCCACCCTTGTAACCCCTGTTGGTACCCCTTCGAGTGGTAGCTCATCATACATCACATGTGTACAAATTGTCCTAGATTACTTGAAGCCCTCTTTAGATAAACCGATCAGCCGCCTGACTGCTATAGTGTCACCGAGAACAACACTCGGGAAGATACTCTCTAGTACCTAGGTATTCGTGTAGTACGACTAAGGGTACGGTCTATCCTCCTTAGTTAGTGCCCTGAGATATTGGGCCGAGTACTGCTGTTGGAACTCGCACGTATATTAGAGAGCTATAGCACAGGGCAAACCCTTGTCTATAGAACCCTTGAATACCTAACCCTTGGGGATAGAAACATAAACAAATTAAAACAGACAATATCTATTGCCACACAAATGTGTTTGGGTTGCCAAGTAAATACACATTTATTTCTGGTTAAGCATTTGGGCATTTCCTCTCTGCTGTATTCTTCAGACCGGAGTATAACTCCATACAAAAAATAAAAAAGTAAATTTTTTCACCATTATTTCAGACCTATTCCATTGGGTTCATCTCTTCACCCTTATCACATTCATCCATATCATTTTTTTGGAATTTTGTTTTTACCCCACCCACCCCTTTTCATTTCCCCCATCCTCATGGCCCATACTCATAGCCAAGACTTGGAAGCTCGTTTCAACACCTTGCAATTTGGTCTCATTGAGACCCAACAAGAAGTGAAACAACTCAGTGCTAATGTTGCCGCCATCAATACAACCATGCAGTCCTCAATGGGAAAAATCAAACAATACCTCACCACCCAACTTGAATCAGTCTTTTCAGCACTCTGCACCAAACTACATATCCCTACAGATAATCCTTCCTCTTCCTCACCCCCACATACCGAAGGTGACCATTCCTCTCATTCCCATACCTTGCAGAACCATCACTTTCAACGTGACCTACGCCTTCCATGGGTGGATGTGACCAAATTTGATGGCTCAGACCCCACTGATTGGGTAACCCAAATGGAACATTACTTATCTTTATACAACATTACATATGACTTGGCCAAACTCAGGTATGGTGTTCTCCATCTAGATCAAGAACGTTGGCAATGGTGGCAATGGAGAAAAAATTATCGTCAAGGGTATATTGCTTGGACACAATTTGTGGCAGTGCTTTATGAACACTTTGAAACTGACACCAACCATTTGGGCCATTTGACAAAGATGAAACAATTAGGAACAATGGAAGAATTTATAGCTGCCTTTGAGTGCCTGGCTTTTAGAACAGAGGGCATGTCTGATGCCTTTTTCTGAGAGTGTTTTATCAATGGCCTCAAGGATGAAATTCAGGCCCATGTCCTCATGGATCAGCCTGAGAGTTGGGTGGAGGCTACCAAAAGAGCTAAAGAATCACAACATGTTGTATATTCTCAAAACCACAAACCCTCCTTCATCCCTTTCCCTAAACTAGTAAATCCCACTACTCCCTCCGCTCCACTAAAGATCCAAAAATTGACCTAGGCTGAAATGGCTGAACGCTAACTCAAAGGGCTTTATTATAACTGTGATGACAAATATTTCCCGGGCCACAAGTGTAAAAAACAAAATATTTTTATGGCCATATCCGAGGAGATTTCGGAAGAAGATGAAGAAACCCCCTCTATGTCTAAATCACCTAAATCCACTGACATAACACCTCCCTCAGACCCTCCCAAAGTAGAACCAGTCATTTCCCTCAATGCTCTCACTGACTTCTCCGCTCCCCAAATACTCAAGCTAATCGCTTACGTCAAGCATCGGAAGGTCATCATTCTGGTTGATAGTGGAAACACCCATAATTTTATTCATCGCCGCATTGCTCAAGAAACTCATTGCTACATCCATGCCGTCAATAATTTCCAAATCATGATTGCCAATGGTGGTTCCATGAAATGTGGAGGGTGTTGTGAAAATGTGCATCTCCAAATTGGTGACTACCACCTGAAATCCCATATGTTTTCTATCGACATGGGAGTTTGTGACATTTTGATGGGTGCAGACTGGCTAAGGAATTTGGGTCCCATTCTCAGGGATTTTAAAGACCCATGCAATTCGACTAGGAGGGCCACCAATATAAGTTCCAAGGCTTTACTATCAGTTCACCTAAGATCATTAGTTCCCATCGCATGGAAAAGCTACTCAAAAAGTGTCATTCTGGTGTTATTGCCCAACTCCATGCCATACAAGCAACATAGACACCCTTGGTACTGCAAGACCTCCAAGCCATCCTTTCTAAACAACAATTGGTCTTTTCCACTCCCCAAGGCCTCCCTCCTTCCCATGGTGTTCATGATCATTCCATTCCCTTTGTACCAGGAAGCCTTCCTCCCAATATCCGTCCATATCATCACCCCTTTTCCCAAAAAAATGAAATTGAGAAAATGGTCCAGGAACTCTTTAATGCAGGCGTTATTCTCCCTAGTACGAGCCCCTATTCGTATCCTATGGTCATGGTCCTGAAGAAAGAAGTTTCTTGGCAAATGTGTCCTGACTTCCGTGCCCTCAAAAAACTTACCATCAAAGAAAAATTCCCCATTCCTATCATTGATGACCTCGTGGATGAATTGAGTGGCGCTCAATTCTTCACTAAATTGGATATTCGTTCAGGCTACCACCAGATACATATGAAAGAGGCAGATATTCCCAAGACTGCCTTTATAACTCATGAGGGCCACTATGAGTTTTTGGTCATGCCCTTTGGCTTGTGTAATGCCCCCTCCACCTTCCAAAGCCTCATGAATCATGTCTTCCGTCCTTTTCTCCACCATTTTGTATTAGTTTTATTTGATGATATCCTCATCTATAGCAAAACCTGGACATAATATCTTGCTCATGTGGATCGAGTTCTCCATCTACTCTCTAAGCACCAACTTTTCCTGAAACAGTCTAAATGTGCTTTTGGCACCTCAGAAGTAGAATACTTGGGTCATCTGGTTGGCAAAGATGGCGTCAGGGTGGATCCTAAAAATATTGAAGCTATGCAAGACTGGCCTTACCCAAATACTCTTAAGAGCTTGCATGAATTTCTAGGCTTAACAGGGTATTATTTCAAGTTTGTTAAGAATTATGGAAAGATTGCAGCACCTCTCACTGCTCTCCTAAAAAATAACTCTTTCACTTGGACTCCAGCCGCTGCTCAAGCTTTTCAAACCTTGAAGATGGCCATGTGCACCACTCCAGTCCTCGCCCTTCCCAATTTCACAAAGAACTTTGTGTTGGAATGTGATGCCTCAGGGAAAGGAATTGGTGTTGTCCTTATGCAAGAGGGTCAACCTTTGGCCTTTACCAGCAAACAACTATCTGAAAGAAATCTGGGAAAATCCATCTATGAAAAGGAAATGTTGGCTATTCTGCATGCCGTGGATATGTGTCGTCCTTATCTATTGGGGCAACAGTTCCAAATTAAGACAGAGCATCAAAGCCTCAAGTATTTTCTGGAACAACGCATTTCCTCCCCAGAATAACAAAAATGGGTGACTAAACTCTTTGGATATGATTATGAGATCATTTATAAGAAAGGAAAAGACAATGTGGTTGCAGATGCACTTTTCCGAAAATATGAAGATTAAGGATCCCTTTTTTCTCTTTCATTCATTGTACCAGATTGGCTCCAAGCCGTTTTCCAGGAATGTTTACAAGATCCCAAAAGTTCGTAGTTGATCCAACAATTGCAGTCCAATGCTCCAACTTCCCCAGGCTACTCTTGGCTCCATGAAGAACTTCAATACAAAGGTTGTTTGTATTTAAGTAAATAATCAAATCTTGAATCCACAGTACTTTCTAAGCTTCATGCTACACCCACAACAAGGCACTCCGGGTTCAACAAAACCTATGACAGGGTCAAACGTTCCTTTTTTTTGGATGGTATGAAACAAAACATTCATAATTTTGTAGCTGAATGTGACGTGTGTCAATGCAACAAGGGAGAAATAGTCAAATCGCCGAGCACACTACAACCGCTCCCGATTCCACCTACTATTTGGAAGGATATCTCTATGGATTTTATTACCAGCTTACCCAAATTGGGAAATAAATCCATCATCATGGTGGTTGTTGACGACCTTTCCAAGTATGCTTATTTATTCACCCTTCAACACCCATTTACAACTTCCACAGTGGCTCAAATATTCATGGATCAGGTATTTAAGCTTCATGGCATGCCACACTCTATTGTTTCTGATCGCAACCCAAATTTCACAAGCAATTTTTGGCAAGAACTGTTCAAGATACAAAGCATAGAATTGCATCTCAACACAACTTATCATCCCCAGACTGATGGCCAAACGGAAGTTGTCAACAAGTGTTTGGAAACATATTTGAGGTGTTTTTCTCAATGGTTACCCCTAGTTGAATGGTGGTACAACACTTCATACCATACAACTACACGCATGACTCCGTTTGAAGCGGTATATGGACAACAACCACCTTCATTTCTCTCATACTTACCGAGTGCCTCGAAGGTCCAGGTGGTTGACCTAACACTTACAGCTTGAGAGGCTATTCTTTGTACCCTCAAAGAGAATTTGGTCATAGCACAAAATTGCATGAAGAAACAAGCAGATCAAGGTCACTCTGAATGTCAATTTGCAGAAGGGGATCAGGTGTTTCTTCGACTGCAACCTTACAAGAAAACTTCCCTCAAGGTCAAGCATTTTCAAAATCTAGTGCCCAAATTTTATGGTCCTTATACCATGCTCAAGTGTGTGGAACAATTCACCTATCAGTTAGCTTTTCCCAACCATTCAAATCTACATTCTATTTTTCATGTTTCATGCTTAAAGCAGGTGACTGGAGCTAAGTGCCAAATTCAAACCAACCTTCCAGAGTTAGCTGAAGAAGGATCCATTTGGATACAACCAGAAGCAGTTTTGGATGAGAGTGAGTGTCTCCTACGTCAGAGAACCATCAAGGAAGTGCTAGTCCAGTGGAAAGATACAACTCAAGCAGATGCCACTTGGGAACCAACTACCATTCTGCAGCAATTTCCTCATCTCAAGCCTTGAGGACAAGGTTGTTTTTAAGGGGGTGAACATGTTAGGGTCCTAACCTACACATAGGTAGAAAAATATATTCGGATGTAATAAAGGTCAATAATAATAAGGCCTTTCAATAAAATAGAATAAGGCGAATGTAAGAAGACCTAATAGAAGCTTCCGCTTCTAGAAGGATATTCCTCTAGATGCTTCTTTTTAGTATAAATAGAAGTCGAGGGTATGAGAACGCTAGCTTGGATATTATTGTAATATAGCTCTTCTCAATTAGAGGTTGCCCCCTCGAAGAGGCTCGTGAACATTGCTTTCAGATTCAAAGTGCTATTTCTGTTGTTATTCTTATATCATTTCAGTGTTATTGTGGTGAATGTTCTAGTTATATTGTTGTTATTCAGCCATTACTAGCATTTTATTTATGTTCTGCATACATTTTATATCTGGTATATTACACATAGCTACTTTAGGTGAGACTGCATCTTCCTCACAGGTGTTTCCGAAACGGCCAGTAGTTAGGGGTTGTTGGTGCGCTCTTGGAGCTGAACCCTGTGTCTGCCCTTATGCCAAAAACGGTGATAATCAGTTCTTTGTGGGCTCAGATAATCCCAATTTGCAAAAGTGATCTGAAAATAGAAGGATGACTTGTTATGCTATGCAAGCACCCTCTACCTCATTAAATTAAACCTTAACAGGACCTTGCTCCATGTGTTAAAATATGCAAGTTGGTTTATGTGTTAAGTTCTTGGTTCTTCTTTGCAAAGTTCATGTGTGAGGAAAGGTTCTTTTACATGATTAAATATGTGTTATAAACCAATATACAACAATGTAAAGTGCAGCAAATAACACAACAAACTCACAACAATAGCAAGATGATAAAGGAGTTCATCCCTCTCTGGGCTACATCTCCTTGAGCCTCCTTCAATGGACTTGGCTCTTTGGGATTAGTTTTTCAAATGCTATTTACAATCTGCTTCTCAACTCCAATGGATTTATAGACTGTACCATTGGATTCAGAATACATAAAAACCCCAAAAATGACTGTTAAAATTCTGCAAATGGACAATGGCTCATCCAACAATGACCTCTTCTACATGTGACCTCCAAGCTTCCCTGAGCTTCAATGGAGAAAAAATACCTGTAGAAGTCATCCAATGGATCTGAAACCTATCCCAATGTTTTCAGATCATAATAAATAGTTAGGAATGACTATTCAGTCCCAGAAAATGGATATGAGCTCATCTGAGCAATGCCTCAAACAATGAGGGCTTCAAGCTTCCTGGAGCTCCCTCAAACTTCACTGGTTAAAAACCTGCATTAGAAGTCTCCAAATTCCTGTGTAAACATCACCAATGGACTCAGAACATCCAAAAACCCCTAGCTGGGCTTTTACAACACCTGATTTGGTCAAAAACTCACGAAGTTATGCCTTCTGCCATTTTCTCCCTTCAAGCTTCAGTCTCTGGTTCGCCATTTCGCACCTGTGGAAGAATGAACCCAGCCTCTGAGCGTTTTCGGTGCCTAAACCCAACACACATGCGCGTCCCGCAAAATGCATCAAATTGTCGAACCGTTAACGGGAATAAGGCCCCCCAAATCGGAGGTGTTGGGCGCATGGGGGCCATATGGCCACGTCCCAGCGCAAATCTGGGGCTCCGTTACAAGGTTGAACCAGGACTCGACATGTGTCCAGGCACGTGGGTGTTCATCGTTTGAATCCAAAATAAAACCGCGCGCAAAAATCAATTCGTGGTCGTATGTGGCGTTTTAATATAACCGGGGGCTAAATTGAAATATACTCCGCGCGCATACCATAGAATATATGGTCAATTGTTTTACAATTAAAACCGGGTCATATATTATATTTTACAACCCCCGCACTAATAAAATGTGTGGACATATACTATGGCATAGAACCGGGCTATAAGCCCAAAACTCTGCGCGCAAGCATTATAATAGGGTCACATGTGATAACTCCGAAACCGAGGGCTATCAATTGGAAACCCGCGCACTATGTAACACGGACCGGGTCGTGTGTAATGGAAAATAGAACCGTGGTCAATTCCAAACTCTCCCCGCGCCGATTTCAAAGGGTATCGGTCACATTTAACATGCTCTCGACCACAGGCTCCAATAAACACATGTATTCGCGGTCATTTGAATTACTAACTCCCGCGCAAACAAACCACGACTAATTTCAAACCCCGCTCCATAAATATGCGCAGTTATATGTTATGCTATGGAACCATGGGTTAACACCACAACACCTTTCCCGCGCGCCTCCGTTGACAATGGTCATATGGGGTATGAAGAAACCTCGGGCCGGGGCTTAGCCCTGGCCCGACCCCCCGCCACCAATACAAATTGTTTAATTCAAATACAAACAAATGCGTATACCTTTCAAGTACTAATGAGTGGACTAGTGGTTGGCGGAACTTTGTTAAGGTGCTTGTATGATGGGGAGGTCCGGGGGTCAAACCCCGTGACCTCCACAAATTTTTAATAAATGAACCAATTAGTCAAACCCCGGGTGCCACGTGGCAGCCCTTCATTGGGCCACGTGGCACCTTTCCATTGCACATAATCATGCCACGTGTCGCCACCTGACTCGTCCAAAGACATCCAATCAAATACTGCCACATCAACTGCCATGTCAACAAATGCCACATCACCGTATGGTCTCTTATGTCAGCTGTACGGCCTCTGCCACGTCAGTTGTACTCCTACCCAGTCAACATCCCTTTTTTTTTCCTGTTTGGCTCGGCGAACAGATCGCGATAAATTCTCCATACGGACTCTGTTTGCGAAAGTAAATATACCGCCGGAATCAGGAGAACGAGACGGACGCAATGGTACCATTTTTGTCTCATTCCGAGCACTTTTAAATTTGAGCAAATTTTTGACCCCTGGTCCAGATTCTGATCATGCCTTCCCACTGAAAGGATTTTGGACCCACAAAAGATTATAATCATCGATCTGAGCTTCAAATACTCTTCTGCTTTCAAGTTATATCAACTGATTCTACTTGAAAAGACTTTTCGACAATCACCTGGGTACCTTGACATGCCTTGCCCTGCAACTGGCTATGTCCCTCAACCACTGCTCTCTGGCTGTTGCTGACCTACTGTTCTCTCTGCGCTTGGAAGACTGCCAACCTTCCCACTGAGAATCAAGTCCCTCTTTCGAACTCTTTGGCGTCAACAATCCGCTCTCCAATGGCTGCAAAACTTTCCTGCGACATCTTGTCACAAGCCAAGAAAACCATCAATCTTGAAAATGAATTGACACAAGACTGAAAATAATGACAGCAAATTCTTTTTTCTCTTCAAGCAACTGTCACATCTTGTGCTTCATCAAAGCACATGGTGTTTTCCTCCATCTTAGTGTACTAAAAAATTGACTTGCAAGACAACAACACCATCGACTAAACATAAGTCGAGAAACATGAACGACATAACATAGTCGCCAAGATAAAATCGACACAAGTCGAGACTCATGGGAAATGTATCAAGCTTCCAAAATGACAAGTCTAAAGACATGATAAACAATCATGCTACAATCATGATTCATGCATGATGAACTAACATCAAGTTCATTGGTTATGCACTCAGAAACCATATGCATGTGCATAGCTTCTTTAACTCTCCTTCCTGTAGAAACATAGGTACTTAAACCCAAAACATGTGGGTACTAAAGAGCTGAAAATGAAAAGTATATGGCTGTAACAAAATGGACAGCATACCCCTCTTTTACATGTTCTTGACGAGGTGGTACAATGCAAGTATGCATTCAAAAGAAATTGCATTCACATGCAAACTTGCTTCTACCAAAATATGACAACTACTGCAACTTGTCAAACTTCAACAAAATGAAAAGATAAGGCTGAAAGGTGCATCTACTGCAGACAAATGTAAGCCTTACTTACTCAAGAAATCTACCCATTTCTTACCAAACCAACTCAATGGCGAATTCTTCTGCTGAAAGTCGTCTTCTTGTGAATCATCTTGACTCACATCAATGATGGAATCTCCTCTTCCAATCTTGTCAATCTTTTCATCCAACTGCTTTTTGTGCTGTGGACGAGAGGTTGGATGCAATGTCCAACATTGGTCAATGATATGCCCCCTCTTCTGACAATGAGTGCAAATATTTTGCATGTTCTTTTCATGTTGCCTTTGCTTGGAAAGTTTCCTGAAAGTGGACATTCTCTTCCAACATTTTGAAACATGATGGTTATATAAACCACAATATGTACATGGTCTTTTTCCATTGTTACATGCAGATTTATCATGCTTAACATAATCAAAAGCAACTGAGTTATAGGCAGATTTATACCTTGAACATTCACCTTTATCGCCGCTTTGAGGAGGTGAATCGGAAGAGTTACAAACTCTCTTTTGAAGACTATCAAATCTGCTCTTGTCCTCATGGCTGTCACAACCTTTTTGTTGCACACATTTGCATTCATCTTGAACACAAGTTTTGCATGCTGAAGAGGTTGAACTTTCAACAAAAGTTCTTGAACTTTCACCTTGAAAACCTTCTTGAGGAGGTGAACTTGAAACAAAAATTGTCTTTGAAACTTTTTCATTTGTTTCCTCCACTTTGGGATTTGCTCCATCAATTCGTTCATAACCAAGACCACAATATTTAGGTCTCTCTTCAACAACAATAGGCTCAACAATACCTTGTTCATGCTTTCCTAACCCTTTACCTTCATAGCCCATTTTTAACAATAACTTGGACCCTATTCCTTTTGTGTGATTTTCAAAAACACCAAAGCATTCTTCTTGAGAGGAAATTGAAGACAAACTAACATTACATACCTCATGGTCATGCAGGTACTTGGTAAGGGTTTCTTTTGCTTCATGGAGTTGATTCTCCATCTCCTGCAACTTTTCAAGAAGTTGGTCTTTCTCCTCCTTCATGGCCATCAACTACTCTTGAAGGACAATGCTCTCTTCCCTATCTTTCCACAACTCTTGTACCATATCCTTCATGGTTAGCAATGCATT
>ML799427.1:41546-90183 GCA_009831015.1 Picea engelmannii
ATGGAGTTGATTCTCCATCTCCTGCAACTTTTCAAGAAGTTGGTCTTTCTCCTCCTTCATGGCCATCAACTACTCTTGAAGGACAATGCTCTCTTCCCTATCTTTCCACAACTCTTGTACCATATCCTTCATGGTTAGCAATGCATTAAACATTTCTTTGTCAAAGAACTTAGATTTGGAAGATGTAGGAGAACTATCAATGTTTGAAGCTTCCTCCATATTTGCAAGGTAACAAACTTCAATACAACTTGCACAAATACCAACAGATAAAACTCAAGCTATCATTGGCAAATACATGAGCAAAATAAACTGTGCTTTGATACCATCTCATCTGAAAATAGAAGGCTGACTTGTTATGCTATGCAAGCACCCTCTACCTCATTAAATTAAACCTTAACAGGACCTTGCTCCATGTGTTAAAATATGCAAGTTGGTTTATGTGTTAAGTTCTTGGTTCTTCTTTGCAAAGTTCATGTGTGAGGAAATGTTCTTTTACATGATTAAATATGTGTTATAAACCAATATACAACAATGTAAAGTGCAGCAAATAACACAACAAACTCACAACAATAGCAAGATGATAAAGGAGTTCACCCCTCTCTGGGCTACATCTCCTTGAGCCTCCTTCAATGGACTTGGCTCTTTGGGATTAGTTTGTCAAATTCTCTTTACAAGCTGCTTCTCAACTCCAATGGATTTATAGACTGTACCATTGGATTCAAAATACATAAAACCCCCAAAAATGACTGTTAAAACTCTGCAAATGGACAATGGCTCATCCAACAATGACCTCTTCTACATGTGACCTCCAAGCTTCCCTGAGCTTCAATGGAGAAAAAATACCTGTAGAAGTCCTCCAATGGATCTGAAACCTATCCCAATGTGTTCAGAGCATAATAAACAGTTAGGAATGACTATTCAGTCTCAGAAAATGGATATGAGCTCATCTGAGCAATGCCTCAAACAATGAGGGCTTCAAGCTTCCTGGAGCTCCCTCAAACTTCACTGGTTAAAAACCTGCATTAGAAGTCTCCAAATTCCTATGTAAACATCACCAATGGACTCAGAACGTCCTAAAACCCCTAGCTGGGCTTTTACAACACCTGATTTGGTCAAAAACTCAAGAAGTTATGCCTTCTGCCATTTTCTCCCTTCAAGCTTCAGTCTCTGGTTCGCCATTTCGCACCTGTGGAAGAATGAACCCAGCCTCTGAGCGTTTTCGGTGCCTAAACCCAGCACACACGCGCATCCCGCAAAATGCATCAAATTGTCGAACCGTTAACGGGAATAAGGCCCCCCAAATCGGAGGTGTTGGGCGCATGGGGGCCATATGGCCACGTCCCAGCGCAAATGTAGGGCTCCGTTACAAGGTTGAACCAGGACTCGACATGTGTCCATGTGCGTGGGTGTTCACCGTTTGAATCCAAAATAAAACCGCACGCAAAAATCAATTCGTGGTCGTATGTGGCGTTTTAATATAACCGGGGGCTAAATTGAAATATACCCCGCGCGCATACCATAGAATATATGGTCAATTGTTTTACAATTAAAACCGGGTCATATATTATATTTTACAACCCCCGCGCTAATAAAATGTGTGGACATATACTATGGCATAGAACCGGGCTATAATCCCAAAACTCCGCGTGCAAGCATTATAATAGGGTCACATGTGATAACTCCGAAACCGAGGGCTATCAATTGGAACCCTGCGCACTATGTAACATGGACCGGGTCGTGTGTAATGGAAAATAGAACCGTGGGCAATTCCAAACTCTCCCCGCGCCGATTTCAAAGGGTATCGGTCACATTTAACATGCTCTCGACCACAGGCTCCAATAAACACATGTACTCGTGGTCATTTGAATTACTAACTCCTGCGCAAACAAACCACGACTAATTTCAAACCCCTCTCCATAAATATGCGCGGTTATATGTTATGATATGGAACCATGGGTTAACACCACAACACCTTTCCCGCGCGCCTCCGTTGACAATGGTCATATGGGGTATGAAGAAACCTCGGGCCGGGGCTTAGCCCTGGCCCGACCCCCCGCCACCAATACAAATTGTTTAATTCAAATACAAACAAATGCGTATACCTTTCAAGTACTAATGAGCGGACTAGTGGTTGGCGGAACTTTGTTAAGGTGCTTGTATGATGGGGAGGTCCGGGGGTCAAACCCCGTGACATCCACAAATTTTTAATAAACGAACCAATTAGTCAAACCCCGGGTGCCACGTGGCAGCTCTTCATTGGGCCACGTGGCACCTTTCCATTGCACATAATCATGCCACGTGTCGCCACCTGACTCGTCCAAAGACATCCAATCAAAGATTGCCACGTCGACTGCCACGTCAGTGAATGCCACGTCACCATATGGTCACTTACGTCAGATGTACGGCCTCTGCCACGTCAGCTGTACGGCTTGCCCAGTCAACATCCCTTTTTTTTCCTGTTTGTCTCAACGAACAGATCGCGATAACTTCTCCATATGGACTCTGTTTGCGAAAGTAAATATACCGCCAGAATCAGGAGAACGAGACGAACACAATGGTACCATTTTCATCACATTCCGAGCACTTTGAAATTTGAGCAAATTTTTGACCCCTTCCCATGGAAAGGCTTTTGGACCCACAAAATCTTATAATCATCGATCTGAGCTTAAAATACTCTTCTGATTTCAAGTTATATCAACTGATTCTACTTGAAAAGACTTTTCGACAATCACCTAGGTACCTTGACATGCCTTGCCCTGCAACTGGCTATGTCCCTCAACCACTGCTCTCTGGCTGCTGCTGACCTACTATTCTCTCTGTGCTTGGAAGACTGCCAGCCTTCCCACTGAGAATCAAGTCCCTCTTTCGAACTCTTTGGCGTCAACAATCCGCTCTCCAATGGCTGCAAAACTTTCCTGCGACATCTTGTCACAAGCCAAGAAAACCATCAATCTTGAAAATGAATTGACACAAGACTAAAAATAATGACAGCAAAGTCTTTTTACTCTTCAAGCAACTGTCACATCTTGTGCTTCATCAAAGCACATGGTGTTTTCCTCCATCTTAGTGTACTCAAAAAAAGTGTCCCCGGTGAGACATTCGACAGATTAAATAAACAAATTCATAACAGATTCCTCCAATGGGCAGGAATGCCTCAATCCATCTGTTATGGCATGGTCCCAATGGTCCAATGGTGATCTTTCTGGTAATAACTGCATTTCTAGCCATTCTGGAGTGTCGTTCTAATGGTTGGGACGCCTTCAACGGTCATATTGCTTCATTGTGGCGAAGTGTCAATCTGCACTGTTCTTCTATTCTGATGAGGTTCAATTCCTACAAGCCCGCTTTCTGCAAAGTCTTCTATGGAACCTCGTGCAATTTTTGTAGATTTCCTTTCTTTTTGCTGATTTTTCTAGCCTTCTTTCCTATGATTTGAGTTGCTGGATCCCTCCTTCCATTTTTATTATTATCTTCTCTTAGAATAGTAACTTTGCATTGTTGAGGGACGTTCACGGGGTTTAAGTGGAATACCTCTTCTCTTATTACTTCAGGGTTTGGTGCTCTTCTCTCATGCATGGACATGTTCTTTAAGCCTTCTTGCATTCTTTCAACCTCGACAACTAGTTCTATAGCCCTTAGTTGCTTCGACTTGGCCTCTTGTTCTTCTATTAAGTGTGCTATTATCCTAGCCATGGAATCCCTTAATTATTTCTTTTTATATTCGATAGCTTCCTCTTCTTCTTTCCTTTGGATTTGATCTTTCTCAATCCAGGTCCTTCCCAATAAAAGTGCAAAAGGAGTGTTGTTCTCAACAAAATTAATGACCTCAAATTCTTCTTCCATAGATTCTCCATGAGAAACCATAGGTACATGAGTAAGTCTTCCACATAGGGTTATCATATTTCCTTTAAACAATCCTATTCCTCCCAATGAAGGAATCATAGCAGGCTTTCCCAAAATTTCCCAAGTACTTTATGTCATGATATTCACTTGTGTTTCCTCATCCAGAACACAGTCTATGTCGAAGTCTCCTATTCTTATTTATGTGCATTTCTTCTCTTTTAAGATCTCTAGTAAACTGATGTCTCTTTGATCACTCAAGGTTTCTTTCATCTGCAAGAATATAGTCTCGGATTCTTTCTGGTGTTCTAGCATATCCTTAGTCTCTTGACCTTCTGCATGGTTTTCTTGTCTCAAATTCATCTTTTCAACTTTAGCAATCATTCTAGGACAATCCAAAACCTCATGACTAAAAACTTTACAACAAAGACAAATAAGACCTCTACCAAGGCATTCCTTAGCAAGATGTACTGGTCTTTTGCAGCTATAACAAAGAGCCAATCCTCTCTTTCTCTTAAACGATCCCCAAACTTTCTTGTACTGCGCACTGGGATCACAGTGATGAACCTGCACAAAATTCTTTCTAGGATCCTGCAACCACTTGTTAGTCCAAAAATTCTTTCTATGCATAGGAATAACATATCTTTCATTATTTATATTAGATTTATTCATATCAAGTCTTCTTTCTTCTATCTGTGCCCTAGTTTTCAGACTAGGACAAAATCTATCAAACATAACGAGATCCATTCTTTCGAAAAAAAAAATTCCACTTATCTTACCTTTACCAGAGCACAAAACTTTAAGATCTTATCTCTTTTCTTCAGATCCCTTCTTATCACAGAGCTTCACAAGTCAAGTAGAATAATGCACACTACAACAACAGATCTACACACAGAGCTTTCTCTTTTCTTTAGTTTCCAACAATCACAGTTTCGGGTCTCGACGATGGAACCATTTGTTGGCACAAGGGAAGACCCAGGGTTCAACGCTTCAACAACACACCAACAAAACACTAACTACCATCCCTTTCAACAACACCTGCGAAGCATATGAAGTCTCACCCGAGGTAGAGGCAGGGGGGGTTGCAGGACTCAGGTGTTTGCAACCTAGCTGGGACACAGATATGTGATTGAAAAACTTAATAGAGGACTTAGCCAATAAAATTCATTAGTCTCTAACTCCTTTATTCACATCGTAGGTTAAAACCCTAATTACAGATCAACGCAGTGACAACCAAGATCCAAGCATATCTAATCATTCAACACATAGCATTAAAGTAGATATAACATTCATTCACATCATAAATCACTAAGCATCAGCTGGATCTATCATACATATATATTAAGCAATTAAGTTCATAAACATCATGAACACGATAGCACAAATCACATTGACACAGGATATACGTGGTTCACCCTAGTGTGGGGCTACGTCCACCAACTCTTCTTCTTCTCTATTAGCTTCTTCCAATATTCTTACATGCACAGAGCCACAATCCAACTCTGCATAGGATAGGAGATCTGGACGCACCTCTCCATATCCTCCTTCCCCAAGTAGGTCGAAGCACAAAGCCTTCTTAAAATTCATACAAGATTTTCACTCAACAACATCCCCTACATATCTTGCACAAAGCCAACTTCGATCTCAAAAACTTGACTCCTACTTAAATCGCCTAGCTAATTATTTATACATTACAAAAGGGGCCTAAACATGGGAAAACCCATTGGCCGACATCCCATACCCGTTACATAAACCCTAAACCCAAAAATCTCATAAAAGGGGGTGAGATCCCGCGATCTTTGCTTTGCTTGGGTGCTCCGTCTTCGACCAACCTGTTGAAGTCCCAAAAATGGTCAAACACGACCAAGGTTCTCCAAAAATTGGTCGAGGGCCAACATGGACAAATTGGAGGTTGTATATGAAGGAGATAACAAAGTCAAGGAATCCAAACTACAAACCTATAGAGATCAATTTGATAATTTGAAAATGAAATAAGAAGAGAACATTGTTGAATACTTTCATAGGGTAGATGAGGTAGTTAATTCAATCAGAGCAACATGAGAATAACTTACCGATAAACCTATTGTACAAAATATCTTAAGGTCATTACCTATGAGATATGATTCCAAGATTTCCACAATTGAATATAGTCCAGAACTTGACAAACTCATAGTAGATTAGCTTCATTGAATTTTTACAACATATGAGATGAGATCAGGGAGTGGAAAACCATCAAAAGGAGAAACAACCTTTAAAGAATCTAAAACAAATATGAGGCAGGAGTAAAATACCAATGATGAGTTATCAAATATATCTGATGAATAAATTGCCAACTTCATGAAAAAACTCAAGAAAGGGATTGGGAAATACAAAGGAAAGATTCCTCTAATATGTTTCAACTGTGGAAAAATTGGACACTTTTCCAATAAATGTACCTATCCTAAGCAGGAGGAAAGTGACGGTGAAAGAAATTTCAAATATCAGAATAAAATAAAAATCAAAGATAAAAGGAAGTTGTACAACAAGAAGAAAATGTTCTTTACCCAAGAAGACAATAGCTCATCTGAAGAAAGTGAAGAAGAGGAGCCATAGATTCTATTTATGGGAATAAAAACCCAAGATGATAATCATTCAGAAGATGAATAAGTGAACGTCAAGGAAGGATTCATTCATGCAATTAAAGAACTAATAAAATCTAAAAATCAAAACAAGTTACTAAGGGAACACCTTCTAGAGATTGAATAAGCTACCAAATCAAGAGAAAAGGAAGTTGCCAAAACCATTAGTGAGTCAAAACAATTGATTACTAAGTTAAAAATTCAACTTCAAGAAACCAAAATAAAATAAGAAATATTGAATAAAGAACTCAATGAAAAACAAAAAATATGTAAGATATTGGAGGATGAAATAGTTTGACTAAAAGGGAAACTAGAAAAATAAGATATTCAGTCTAAATTTGAAAACAACTAAAAAATCCTGAATAACATTCTTAGTAGTTAGAGATCATCAAATGATATGATAGGACCAGGATATGATCCCTCTACAAAACAAGAAAAAGAAAAAATCAACTATGCATATGTTCTTAAGAACCCCATAAGAAGAAAAGAAAACAAGACACAAACAACACCATAAAAAACTATCATAAATAAACAAAAAGGTGCACTTCCTACTAAAGAAAAATATGACCAGAATAATAGAATCATCAGAAGGAATCACTCCTACAAAAATCAATATATCTTCCTTGGTTATTGTTATTCCTGCAAAAATTTTGGACACAAATCAATACATTGTAAAGCTTATAGAAAGTACAATCCAATAAATGTCCAAAGATATGAAAATAATAAGGATAATGGAGAAAGAAGAAATTATAACTCCTTCTCTCCCTTACATGACTACAATGTTGAATGTTACAAATGCAACAACTATGTCCATAAAGCTAGTGGATGTAGATTGTCAAAATATGACAAAAAGATAAATATTCCCAATAATAAAAAAGTATGGAAGAAAACGAAAACATAGTGCAATGTAGCCCTATATGTGATAAACCAAGGATTTCAATGGTATATAGACAATGGATGTTCCAAACACATGACTAGAGATCAAAGAAAATTTCTCAATCTAAACAAGAAAGGAAAACGAAAAGTAACCTTTGGAGATAATATGTCAGCCAAAATACTGGGAAAAGGCACTGTCAGTTTAGGAAATAACAAAACCAAAGCAAAAGATGTACTTTTGGTAGAAAATATCAAACCTAATCTCCTAAGTGTAAGTCAGACATGTGATCAGGGTCACATACTCACCTTTGATTCTCAGAAATGTGAGATCAGAAAAAAGGACACTGGAAAGCTAGTAGCAATTGCACCAAGAACATCTAGCAATGTGTACATCCTTAATATAGATGAAGGAGAAAAATGTTGTTTAAGCCAAGTAGATGAAATATGGATATGACATATAAGGTTGGGACATTTAAGCTTTGGAAACTTTATCAAATCCAATGGGAAGGAAGCGGTAAGGGATCTACCAAAAGTTATTAAGCCTTCAGATTCTATTTGTAAACATTGCCAAATAGGGAAACAAACAAGAGTTAGGTTTAGAACAAAAGAGCATTCCACAACAAAACCATTAGAAATTATTCACACATATCTATGTGGACCTACTAGAATTAAAATTACTTATGTTGAATATTATTTTATGTTGATTGTTGATGATTACACAAGATTGACCTGAGTATACTTTCTAAAAGAAAAATCAGAAGCCTTTGAGAATTTTAAAACATACAAAGCCCTTGTAGAAAATGAAAGAGATCTCAAAATTAAATGTCTGAGATGAGGATAATTCACCTCTAAAGATTTTATTCAATTATGTGAAAACCATGGTATCAAAAGACAATTTTCAGCTTCGAGGACACCTCAACAGAATGGAGTAGTAGAAAGGAAAAAAAAAACAGTTCAAGAAGTTGCAAGAACCATGATAAATAAAGCCAAGATTCCAAAAAAATTATGGAGAGATGAAATCTACACAACAATCCACATACTTAATTGAGCTCAATTGAGACCCAACCATGAAAAAACTCCTTAAAAACTATGGTTTGGTAGGCCAACATCTGTAAAACACTTTAGAATTTTTGGAAGTAAATGTTACATTAAGAATGACGAAGATAATTTAGGAAAGTTTGATCGAAGATCTGATAAAGGGATATTTTTAGGGTATTCACCTAAGAAGAAAGCATACAAATTTTATAATCTGAGATTGCTAAATATAGTGGAAAGTGCCAATGTAAATATAGATGATCTAAAACTAAAGAAGAGCATATCTCAAGACATATCAAAAATTGATAAAAAAATATCAAACAAAATATGACGATGTAGAATCTCAACAAGAAGATGATGATAATGAAACACAATAAAATGAACCATATACTTATGAAGAAGACAATGAAGAAATACCCTTGCCAAAAGCTCCATAAAAAAGAGTTAAAAAAAATCATCGTGAAAGTCAAATTATTGGAGATAAAAATGCAGGAGTGGAAACAATAAGGAGATTCACATTTGACTCAGAACAAGCAATGTTATCCATGATATAACCTAAGTCATTTAAAGAAGCCAACAAAATTGAATATTGGATAAAAGCAATGAATGAAGAACTAGACCAAATAGAGAAGAACCAGACTTGGGAACTACTTCCAAGACCCAAGGACAAGAATGTGCTAGGAACCAAGTGGATCTTCAAGAAAAAACTAAATGAAAATGGGAGATTATAAAGAACAAAGAAATATTGGTTTGACAAGGATACTCCCAAATGGAATTTATTGATTTCGAAGAGACTTTTTCTCCAGTAGCAAGACTTGAGGCCATCAGAATGTTCCTGGCCTTCAAAAATGGAACATGCTTCAAAAATTTAAAAATCTATTAGATGGATGTCACATCAATATTCCTTAATGGAACACTAGAAGAAGAAGTCTATGTGGAGAAACCAAAAGGATTCATGTAAATAGAAAATTAGGACTATGTGTGCAAGCTAAAAAAGGTCATGTATGGTCTTAAACAAGCCCCTAGAGCATGGTTCTAAAGGCTCGATCAGTACCTGCAAAAACAAAGATATAACAGAGGGATTACTGACAATAAATTATACATCTAAATTGAGGATAAAAACATAATTGTTGTGGTTGTATATGTAGATGACATCATATTTGGATGTAATCTTACTATACTAAGTAGAAATTTTGCAACCAAAATGCAAGAAGAATTTGAAATGTCTATGGTGGGAGAATTGTCCTTCTTCTTATGTTTACAAGTAACTCAAACAGAAAAAGGATTATTCATTTCCCAATCCAAATATATAAAGGAAATGCTAAATAAATTCAAAATGTAAGATAGTAAACCTATGATTACTCCCATGGTAACTGGATGTAAACTAAGCCTAGATAATGACCCACCAAAAGTGGACCAAATTATGTACAGATCATTGGTTGGAAGTCTGCTCTATTCAACAACAACAAGACCTGACATCATGCATGATGTAGGACTCATAGGGAGATTTCAATCCGCACCTAAAGAAACTCACTTAAAAACAGTAAAGAGAATATTCAGATATCCTAAAGGCACCTTAGAAATTGTATTATGGTATCCAAAATATAAATACTTCAATCTAACTGCATACACTGATGTAGATTGGGCCGATAGTATAGATGATAGGAAAATTATCAGTGGAGGAGCATTCTTTTTAGGAAAGTTTCTGGTAGCGTGGCTAAGTAAGAAACAAACATCCACATCACTCTCCACAACAGAGGAATAATACATTGTTGTTGCATCCTGTTGCACCCAAGTACTTTGGATGAAGTAAACATTAAAAGATTTTCAAATAAGATATGATGATCCCATTACTATTAATTGTGATAACACTAGTGCCATAAGTATCTCTAAAAATCTAGTAATGCATTCTAAAAACAAACACATTCCAATTGAATACCATTTCTTAAGAGATCAGGTTACCCAAAAGGTGGTTAAAATAGTGTACGTGGACACCAAATAACAAATTACAAACATATTCACAAAACCGTTGCCCAGTAGTACTTTTGAAAATCTTCGACAACAATTGGGATTAATTCACATACCTCATTAAAACCATAAAAATTGTATTATAAGAAAAGGGGAAAATGGTCAGGGGGAGCATTGCCACAGGGGGAGTGAAGAAATATCCCCTCTATCATTGTTGTCAAAGGGGGAGGAAATTGATAAACAACATAAATAAAAATATTTCAAAGAAAAGGTTGCCATCAATGCCAAAGAGGGAGAATGTTGGCCATAATGTTAAAATATTGTCATTGATGTCAACAGGGTGGAGAAGAATCCAGTATAAACCCAAATCTTAGAAGGAAGAATGTTAATTGAAGCTCAAAATAATATGACGCATAGGAGTTGTTCGTTCTTATTTCGGGACAATCCAGGATTGTTAGATCAAGGTGAAGTCAGAAGTTGGGAAGGATTAAATCTCAAACGTCAGATATGAAGCAATATCTTTGGATGATATTGTGAGCTATTAGATCAAGGAGGGACTTCGGATGAATTCTCGACCATCCGATCGAGTTTAGTGGAAGGATAGTGTAAGCCACAATATCCCGTAGTCTCGAATTAAAAGAACTCATGCAAGCCATTGACATAAGATCTCCTAGGGAGAAACACAACCCATTAGATCAGGTGGTCAACTCTAGCGCTGATCACTCTGGAAAAAAGGAGTCTATAACAGGTAAGTTTACCCAAAGTTTGAATCCCCAAAGCCACAAACTCCCATCAACCATTTTTCTAGAGTCAAAATATTGGAATCATCATATCACATTAAAGGTGGTCAACTCCGGCGCTGACCACTCCAGCAAAAAGGAGTCTAGAACAAGTAAGTTTACCCGAAGGCCGAAGCCTTGAAGTCATGAAATCTCGTTGACTGACGGATAAGGAAATCCCATAAACCATAGATCTGGAGTGAAAATTGTCAGAGTGTGCTAAGGAAGAAAGTGGTCAACTCAGGGCTTGACCAAATCCAACGATATGCAACTCAGATAAATCAAGAACTCTCGAATAAAAAAATACCATAGGATTAAGAAAGTGGAAAATCTATGGTGGTAGAATTATTTGGCACTTTAGAAATGATTGAAGGATGATATAAAAAGTGCCAAAACTACTGAAGCCATGAAGTGAGACATGTGGCAGAAGACAAATATGACACATGGCCTAATCAAATGGTGACAAGTGTCAAGGTTGATGTGGCACATAAGGACTGTAAAAGTCACAAATCAGGGTGACACATGGCACACACATTAATTGTCCACGTCATCATAGGTGACATCAACATATCACATCAATCTGGGGTTACTGCCTCTAGGAATATCCAACTTCTCCTACTAGAAAAACTACCCGAAGCGCCGAAGGCCGAAGTCATGAATTGATTTTTGGTTGTTTATCTAAGATCCTCAGAAATATTTCTCGACCATTCCATCGAGTACAATGTGAGGATAGCATAAGGAGTAATAACAACTAAAATCAATAAATCACCACATCTTTATGACTTATTCGATAGGTAATGTTAGGGACCTAACCCTTCACGTAGTGTAGAAAAATATATTCAGATGTAATAAAGGTCAATATTAATAAGGTAGAATAAGTTGAATGTAAGAAGACCTAATAGAAGCTTCTTCTTCTAGAAGGATCTTCCTCTATATGGTTCTTTTGATAGACATATTTAGTATAAATAGGATTCGAGGGTATGAGAACCCTAGCTTGGATATTATTGTAATATAGCTCTGCTCGATTGGAGGTTTCCCCCTCGAAGAGGCAAGTGAACATTGCTCTCAGAATCAAAGTTCTCTTTCTGGTGTTATTCTGATATCATTTCAGTGTTATTGTGGTGTTTTTTTGGTTATATTGTTGTTTATCTCCCACTTCTAGCATTTTATTTATGTTCTTCATACTTTTATATCTAGAATATTACAAGTGGTATCAGAGAACTTTCCTCAGCAGAAAATTGTGGGTTAATTGTTTTCAGGGTAGAGACATATTCCAATGTATTTAAGCTACAAAGATTTGTCGTTATGTGCATAAACCCACAGTTGAGGGATTCATACATGCATGCAATATAAGTGGTTATTAAGTTCACATCTATTGGCCACCCTTGTAACCCTTGTTGGTACCCCTTCGAGTGGTAGCGCATCAGAAAACACATGTATACAGATCAACCTAGATTTCCTGAAGCCCTCTTTAGATAAATCGATTGGCCTCCTGACTGGTATAGTGTCACCGATAACAACACTCGGGAAGATACTCTCTAGTACCTGGGTAGTCGGGTAGTATGGCTAAGGGCACGATCTAGCCTTCTTAGTTGATTACCTGAGATATTGGGCCGAGCACTACTGTTGGACCCCACATGTATATCAGAGAGTTATAGCACAGGGAAAAACCTTGCCTGTAGAACCCTTGAATACCTAACCCTTGGGGATAGAAACAAAACATAAAACATACAAGATCTATTGTCGTGCAACTGTGTTCGAGTTGCCAAATCAATATACATTTCTTCCTGGTTAAGAATTTGGGAATTTCATCACTGCAATATTCTTCAGACCAAAGTATAATTTTGACCCCACCCCCCCCTTTTTGGTTCCCTCATCATCATGTCCCATACCCCTAGCCAAGACATGGAAGCTCACTTAAATACCTTGCAATCTAATTTCACAGAGACCCAACAAGAAGTGAGACATATCAGTGCCAATATTTCCACCATCAATCAAAACATGCAGTCCTCCATCGTCACATCAATCACCGAACTCAAAGAAGACCTCAAACAAGACATGACTACCCAACTTGAATCTATCGTTTCCATGATCTGGACCAAGTTGCATATCCCTGCAGATCCCCCTTTATTTGACCCTCCTTTGCATACCGAAGCTGAAACTTCCTATCATTCCCATAATTTTCAGCCCCATCACTTTCAATGTGACCTACGGCTTTCATGGGTGGAAATGAAATTTTTTTATGGCTCATATCCCATTGGTTAGGTAGATCAAATGGAACATTATTTCTCTTTGTATGACATTACAGATGATTTGGCCAAACTCCGGTATGGTGTTCTCCATCTAGATCAAGAACATTGGAAATGGTGGTAATGGAGAAAAATTGCATGTCAAGGGTATGTTTCTTGGACACACTTTGTGGTAGGGATTTATGAATGCTTTGACACTGAAACCAACCATTTAGGTCATTTGACAAAGTTGAAACAATCTGGAATAGTGGAAGAGTTTATAGCTTATTTTGAGTAACTGGCTTTTTGTACAGAGGGCATGTCTGATGCTTTTTTCTGAGAATGTTTTATCAGTGGCCTCAAGGATGAGATTCATGACCATGTCCTCATGGCTCGGCCTCAGAGTTGGGAGGAGGATAATAAAAGAGTTAAGGAATCACAACAGGTTGTCTCTTCTCAAAACCGAAAACCCTCCTTTATTCCTCGCACTAAACCAATAAATCCCACTACTCCTTCTGCTCCACTAAAGATCCAAAAATTGACCAGGGATGAAATGGCTGAACGCCAACTCAAAGGCCTTTGTTATAATTGTGATGACAAATATTTTTCGGGCCACAAGTGTAAGGAACAAAATCTTTTTATGGCCATCTTGGAGGATATTTCAGAAGAGGATGTTGAAACTCCCCTTGTGTCTGAGTCACCTGAACCCACTAACATAACCCCTCCCTCAGACCCTCCCGAAGTAGAACCGATCATTTCCCTAAATTCTCTCACTGGCTTCTGTGCTCCCCAAACCCTCAAGCTAATTGGTTACATCAACCATATGAAGGTTGTCATTCTTGTTGATAGTGGAAGCACCCATAATTTTATTCATCGCCGCATTGCCCAAGAAACTCATTGTTATATCCATGCAGTCAATAATTTCCAAATCATGATTTCCAATGGCGGCTCCATGAAATGTGGAGGACATTGTGAAAATGTGCATCTCCAAATTTGTGACTACCACCTTAAATCTCATATGTTTTCTATCGACATGGGCGATTGTGACATTGTGTTGGGTGCAAACTGGCTAAGGACTTTGGGTCCCATTCTCATGGATTTTAAGGAATTAACCATGAAATCTGACCAGGAGGGCCAACAATATAAATTCCAAGGCATCACCATCGGTTCACCTGATATCGTTAGTTCCCATCGCATGGAAAAGCTGCTCAAAAAAGGTCATTCTGGCATTATTGCCCAACTCCATGCCATATAAGCCACTGAGACTCCCTCTATGCCGCAAGACCTCCAATCCATCCTCTCTAAACATCAAGTGGTCTTTTCCACTCCCTAGGGACTCCCTCCTTTCCATGGTATTCATGATCATTCCATTCCCCTTGTACTAGGAAGCCTTCCTCCCGATATCTGTCCCTATCATCACCCCTTTTCCCAAAAAAATGAAATTGAGAAAATGGTTCAAGAACTGCTTAACGCAGGTGTTATCTGCCTTAGTATAAGACCCTACTCTTCTCTTATGGTCATGGTCCTGAAGAAATAAGGTTATTGGCACATGTGTCCTGACTTTTGCACCCTAAACAAACTCACCATTAAATACAAATTCCCCATTCCTGTCATTGATGACCTCTTGGATGAATTGAGTGGTGCCCAATTCTTTACTAAAATTGATCTTTGTTATGGCTACCACCAGATATTTATGCAAGAGGAAGACATTCCTAAGACTGCCTTTAGAACTCATGAGGGCCACTATGAGTTTTTGGTCATGCCCTTTGGATTGTGTAATGCCCCCTCCACCTTCCAAAGCCTCATGAATCATGTCTTCCATCCTTTTCTCTGTCATTTTGTCTTAGTTTTCTTTGATGATATCCTCATCTATAGAAAAACCTGGACAGACCATCTTGCTCATGTGGATCGAGTTCTCCATCTACTCTCTTAGCACTAACTTTTCTTGAAATAGTCTAAATGTGATTTTGGGGCCTCGAAAGTCGAGTACTTGGGTCATATTGTTGGCAAGGACGACGTCAGGGTGGATGCTAAAAATATTGAAGCTATGCAATACTGGCCTCACCCAAAGACTCTCAAAAGCTTGGATGGATTTCTGGGCTTAACAGGTTATTATCACAAGTTTGTTAAGAATTATGGAAAGATTGTGGCACCTCTCGCTACACTCCTTAAAAATAATTCTTTCACTTGCACTCCAACAGTTGCTCAGGATTTTCAAACCTTGAAGATGGCCATGCGCACCACTCCAGTCCTATCCCTTCATGGTTTCACAAAGAACTTTGTCCTGGAATGTGATGCTTCAGGGAAAGGAATTGGCGTTGTCCTTATGCAAGAGGGTTGGCCTTTTGCCTTTACCAACAAACAATTGTCTGAACAAAATTTTGGCAAATCAATCTATGAAAAGGAAATTTTGGCTATACTGCATGTCATTGATATGTGGCTCCTTTATCTATTGGGGCAACGCTTCCAAATTAAGATAGATCATCAAAGCCTCAAGTATTTTATGGGACAACTCATTTCCTCCCCAGAGCAACAAAAATGGGTGACTAAGCTATTTGGATATGATTATGAGATCATTTACAAGAAAGGCAAAGACAATGTGGTTGTGGATGCACTTTCCTGAAAATGTGAATATGAAGGATTCCTTTTTTCTCTCTCCTTCATTGTACTAGATTGGCTCCAAGACGTTTGCTAGGAATGACTACATGATCCCAAAAGTTTGCATCTGATACAACAATTGCAGTCCAACTCTCCAGTTTCCCCAAGGCACTCTTGGCTCCATGATGAGCTTCGATACAAAGTTCATTTGTATTTAAGTAAACAGTCAAAAACTAAATCTATAGTACTTTCTAAGCTTCATGCTACACCCATAGTTGGGAACTCCGGGTTTATCAAAACCTATGACAGGGTCAAACGTTCTTTTTTTCTGGGATGGTATGAAACAATAAATTCGTAATTTTGTAGTTGAATGTGATGTGTATCAATGCAATAAGGGTGAAACAATCAAATATCCTAGCACACTATAACCTCTTCCGATTCCACCTGCTATTTGGAGGGATATCTCTATGGATTTTATTACAAGCTTACCTAAATTGGGAAATAAATTAGTCATCATGGTGGTAGTTGATCGCCTTTCCAAGTATGCTCATTTCTTTGTTCTTCAACACCCATTTACAACATCCATTGTGGCTCAATTTTTCATGGATCAGGTCTTCAAGCTTCATGGCATGCCGCATTCTATTGTTTCTGATGGCGACCCAAATTTCACTAGAAATTTTTGGCAAGAACTGTTCAAGCTACAAGGCACCCAATTGAATCTCAAAACATCTTATCATCCCCAAACTGATGGTCAAACTAAAGTTGTCAACAAGTGTTTGTAAACATATTTGAGGTGTTTTTCATCAGAAAATAAAAATTAGTGGGCTCAATGGTTACCCCTAGCTGAATGGTAGTACAACACTTCATACCATACAACTACCCGCATGACTCCTTTTGAAGCGGTATATGGAAAAAATCCACCTTCAATTCTCTCATATTTACCAGGTATCTCGAATGTCCAAGTGGTTTACCAAACGCTTACAGTTCGAGAGGCTATTCTCTGTACCCTCAAAGAGAATTTGGTCATGGCCCATAATCGCATGAAGAAAAAAGCAGATCAAGGTTTCTCTGAACGTCAATTTGCAAAAGGGGATCATGTGTTTCTTTGACTGCAACCTTACAAGAAAAATTCCCTCAAGTTTGACCATTGTCAGAATCTGACACCCAAATTTTATGGTCCTTATACCATTCTCAAGCATGTGGGACAGGTGGTCTATCAGTTAGCTTTGCCCAGTCATTCTAAGCTAAATCATGTTTTTCATGTTTCATGCTTAAAGAAGGTGATTGGAACTAAGTGCCAAACTCAAACCAACCTTCCCAAGTTGGACAAATAAGGATCCATTTGGCTACAACCACAAGAAGTTTTGGACTAGCGTGAGTGTCGCCTGCTTCAGTGAACCATCAAGGAAGTGTTAGTCCAGTGGAAAGATACAACTCCAACAGATGCCACTTGGGAACCAACTACCATTCTACAACAATTTCCACATCTCAAGCCTTGAGGACAAGGTTTCTTTTAAGGGGGAGGACATGTTAGGGACCCAACCCCTCACTTAGGTAGAACAATATATTCATATGTAATAAAGGTCAATATTAATAAGGCATTGCAATAAGGTATAATAAGTCAAATTTAGGAAGACCTAATAGAAGCTTCCGTTTCTAGAAGTATCTTCCTCTAGATGGTTCTTTTGATAGACATATTTAGCATAAATAAGAGTCGAGGGTATGAGAACCCTATCTTGGATATTATTTTAATAGAGCTTTGCTCGACTGGAGGTTTCCCCCTCAAAGAGGAAAGTGAACATTGCTCTCAAAATCAAAGTACTCTTTCTGGTGTTATTTTGATATCATTTCAGTGTTATTGTGGTGTTGTTATGGTTATATTGTTGTTTATCTGCCATTTCTAGCATTTTATTTCTGTTCTACATACTTTTTATATCTGGAATACTATAGGTAAACACTCCAAAGAGATTGAACTATCTCAAAGTTCGAGTAGCTCGGAGCCCCATAGTTACGAATAGCCAAATACCTGGAGATTGGGAACTCCTTTGTGCCTAAGTCTATGGTCCCAACTCCTGGACATATGAAGGTTATCAAGAATGGAGTGTTGATACACCCTTTGACATAATTTTCTCTGGAAGAATTGGAAGACTGCAAAGGCCTAAGTCCCGAAACGTTGAAGTCCCGAAATGAATGAGAATCATCCATCTCAAACATCCAAATATAATGTGACCATCAATCTTGATAAGTGATTAAGCACTCGTTTGGTTTAGCGATTAGTCACCGCCTATGGTCATATGGAATAAAGTTCCTAAAAGTGCGTATGTGTGAACTTAAACATACAGATGAATATTTTTTCCTCTATCAGGAATGAACTTTGAACTAGACATGATCTGGATTCTGTTCTGATTAATATTAAGTGATCAAATACATACAAATCATTGGAAGGCTAATCGAAAAGATGAAATATGATCTCTTGGAGAACTGGGGACACAACAAAAGATTAAGAATAAAACAAAAATACATGGGATCAAATTAAAAGAAATCGATCCATACCTATGATAGATTTATGAAAATCCCTCTCACTAAATTGAAAATTTTCCATGTTAATACATGAATAATAATAGAGGGATATATTAATTCCAAATTAAAAGACAAATGTTATTATTGTTAATTTAAATGAAGAGGTGCAATGATCCAAACAAAGGGACATAATTCTTCAATGCTCACACCAGTTGGAAGACTATATAAGTAAGAAAGAACGGTGAAGAAGAAGTGTCGTTGAAGTCCAGATCAGAAGACCAACAGTAGAAGCAGAGTCTAAAGAAGAAGAATTGGTGATACTGATGCAGTGAGGGTGGAAAGGAGGAGCAAGGAAGGATTCATATCCTTTACTAAGTAAAGTGTGAATAAAATGGGAGTTGGTGCTTCCTAGGGTTGGGGCCCTAAAACAAGGGAGTTGGTGCTTCCTAGAGTTGATGCCCTAAAGACAAGGGAGTTGGTGCTTCCTAGGGTTGGTGCCCTAAAGCAAGGGAGTTGGTACTTCCTAGGGTTGGTGCCCTAAAACAAGGGAGTTGGTGCTTCCTAGGGTTGGTTCCCTGAAGAAGGGGATTTGTGTCTCCTAGAGTTGGTGCTCTAAAAAGTATTTGTGTCCTTTACTATCTCATATTATTCTTTATAAAACCTTGTAATTCATGTTAATTATATTTATATAATTGATTTTAAATACAAGTCCATTGTTTATCTTTGTGGTGATTAATAAGATAACAAAGTATTTTCTAATTGTTTAAAAAGAGGTAATATTGATTCACCCCCCATCTCAGTATTTCCAACATAGTAGATATAGAAAATAGATTTTTATCCAAAAATTTTCATCAACAAGAATATTCTTACCTTTATTATCAAGTCTAGAGAGGAAGTTTGCTACCTGATTTTCCTTACCGTGTCCAGTCCACAATGGTGATGTCGAATTCCTACAACATCAACAACCATATGGTGATTTTTCCATTTGTAGTAGGTTTTTTCATTAAGTAATTAATGGTAGAGTGGTCAATATGAACAAATACTTCATACCCTATGATGTAGTGCCTAAATTTATTAATTGCATAGAAAATTGCAAGGAACTCTTTCTTAGTAACGGTGTAATTTAATTCAGCTGAAGTCAAATTATTACTTATGAAATAAATAGCATAAGTTAAGAGATTTTCCTTTTGACCTAGTACAACTCCTATGGTTGAATCTGATTCATCAATAGAGATATGGAATGAGAGGCTCTAGTTTGTTCCTCTCAATAGTGGGGCTGAGGAGATTGTTTCCTTAAGTATATCAAAGGCACGTTGACATTCATTGTCCCAATAGAAGTCAACGTCTTTTGTAAGCAATTTAAATAGGGGCAGAGATATCCTTGTAAATTTTTCTATTATCCATCGATAGTATCCTGCATGACCTATGAAGCTTCAGACTCCATTTTGGTTAGTTGGAGGTAGCATGTTGACAATTTCTTCTATTTTGGCGGGATCTAGCTTTATTTTTGTAGCTGACACATAGTGACCGAATATGATTCCTCCAGTCATTTTCATAAAACATTTCTCATTTCTCAATGCAAGATTTGTCTCTCTACATATTTTTAGAACTTTTTCAAGGTTAGTCAAATCTTCATCAAAAGTATCACCTACCATAGTAAATTCATCCATATATATTTACATACAATCATGTAATAAATCATAAAAAAATACCAAGTATTGCTCGTTTAAATGTGGTCGATGCATTGCATAAACCAAAGGGTTGTACATTGTAGGCGTATTCCCCCCCAAAACATGTGAAAGTCATATTGTCCTGGTCTTCTGGAGCAATCCAGATATGGTTGTATCTATTGAATCCATCCAGAAAATAAAAATATTGTTTCTCGGCTAGTGTGTCCAAACCTTGGTCAATAAAAGGTTGGGGGAAATGATCTTTTAGGGTATCCTTGTTTAACTCCCTATAGTCTATGAATGCCCACCATTTCCTGCTATTTTTAGTAACGATCACTAATGGAAACAACCACTATCTGTATGATATGGGATAATTGAAACCGACGTTCAAAAGTTTCTACAGTTCGACTTTCACTGTCTGTCTCAAGGATGGATTCATTCTTATCTGTGGCTATCTAAACAAAGTGGAATATTTTTTAATATAGATGTGGTGGATGCATGTGTCTGGGAGAATTCCTTTCGTATCGATACATTCCCATGCAAAAGTGTCTGAAAATTTCCTTAAAACTTTGGTTACTTTCCCTTCCCTTGTACTGTCTAAGTAGAATTTATGTTTGTTGTTTTCTTAGGAAAAATTTCAACAGTCTTATGATCAGATTTAGAAATTGAATGTACAAGAAATATTGATGAAAAGGCAGAGGATAGTTCCTCTTTAGTGAAATTCTCTTGAAAATTTTGTTCAAGAATACAATCAATAGAAGTTTGAGTGTGAGATGATGACTGCCGCCCAAAATACTGCGGGGGATCTAGATTAGTGATGTAATGATTGATCATATTTTCGTCAGTATTTTCCCTAAGGCTCATGGCATGTCCAATATTAAGAAAAGGTTGAAAAAATTCATCATTGTTGTCTTTTTCAATCCATTGTGTGCATTCAAGTTTAGTTGTTGGTTTAGTAGGGGGTATAGGGTAATTGTTTTTGTCTTAGTGCCATGTGTAATTTTCATATTCCCAGACCTACAACCGATGAAAGCATCAATTGTGGCCAACCAAGATATTCCAAGGATAAAAGGGTGCCCACCCAAATCGGTTTTGGGTTGTATGACATAGAAATATGTTGGATACTCCCATGAGTCCAACGAGACAATCACATCTTCTAAAATACCCTCTGGCTTAAGTTTACATCGATCAACTAGTTCAAACACAGTGGATGTAGGGAGGACATTATAAAGTATTAATTGATTCCATGTCTCTAATTTCATCACGTTTATGGTTGCACCCAAGTTGATTAGGGTATTTTCAATGGGAGTCATATTAATAAAAACTGTGACTACAAGGTTCCCAGGGTCCACATATTTTTCTGCAGTGATTTTTGTGGACATGAGGCTCGCCAATTTCTCTACGACTTGGATGTTTGGGGGGTCCTTTTTTCATCTACCTGGATTCTTAATGCATACATCTCTAACTATTTTAGTGTATATATGGATTTACTTTATTGCTTGTAGCAAAGGTATCTTAATACAAAGATTCTTCAGTTTTGACATTAAGTCGAACTCAGAAGGCGTAATTGGTTTTTCTAGCACCAATCCCTCTGGAAAAGGAGGTTGATTGGACTGTAATAATTGTTCCTTCTGAGAACTAGTTTGTGGGGCAGTATGACCGTGCGATTTATTTTGAGATTGGGATGGTAATAGTGACAGAGTTTGAAAAATTCTAGATTGGGAAGGAGTCCCTTCTCCTTCGTTTATTAGATAATCACTAATGGTTTTCGGTTAAGACCCTTAGGTGAATTTCTTGCAATGATACAGGTGTGATAGAATACATGCGAAAGGTTTGTAGATAATATCCATACATGGATTGAGATGGATTATTATTATTAGGATTTGGAATAGGCCAGGAAAGGATTTGGGTTGGTCATGGAGGGTTTTGAGGAGTTGGTGATCAAATTTGCTATGGTTTATTAAATTATTGTTGAGCTTGTGAGGGGTGAGTATATGGTGGTGGTGAAAGATATGGAAAAGTAGTCATTCCATTAGAATATTGGCCACACTAGCCTTACCAATTATGGTGTGGATTGGGATGAGGTGGCCAATGTTGTCATGGCATAAGAACATTCCACATATGATTATAAGCATAAAGAAATTGAGATGAAGATTTTTTATCCATACCTGAAGGTTATTTCCATGTTTTTTGTGGTACCATTCCATATAGTGAAGTGAGGCTCCTTTCTCCCTAGGATATATCGCCTTGATTCTTGCTAAAGATGAACAATATTTGGTGGCATGTGGTTCCTCACAAATGCCACAAATTTCAACGTTGTCTAGTGGGCATTCCTTATAAGAGTGTTTCTCTCGACACTTAGGGAAAAATATGGAAAAATATTTTTATGACGATTCCTTCTTCTTAACCTTCAAAACATCCAACTATGAAATCAAAGACATGAGAATATTAGTTTTAAATTTTCAAAGATGTTACCAATTTCATCCTTTGTTACCCCCATTCTTGCAACAAATTTTGTGAACCTAGAAGTGGAATCTCTAGAGCTTATACCAGTCTTAGAGTTTCCCCTCAAATACCTCCTATATAAATCATAGACCTTATCATATGGCATCTGAGAAAGATCACTTAATCCCATTAGGTTGAGAAGTTCCAAGCTTTCTGTTGGATTACTGAGAGGGGGGGTGGATCAATAATAGAGCAATTTAATCCTTTTTAACCATATAATACAAGTGTTATATCAATGTACCATTATCATCCAATAATTGCAGAGTAAATAAAAAATGAACAAATGAACAATCATACACATACACAGTACACCAATGTTTTTATGTGGAAACCCAAAGCGGCAAAAAACCACAGAATGATTTTTCTTATATGTCTTTAAGAATTACATTCATTAGAAGCACCAACTTCTTTTGTTTTCCAACTGAAACTAGAAGGAGGCTCCAACCCCCTAGTTTCTTAGGCTACAACTTGAGGTAATATCCAAATCCCCAATTCTCTGGCTACAACCAGAAGGAGTCTACAACCCCCTATGTTCTCCGGATACAACTGAAAGATGGCTACAACCACCTATCCTTTCCCCGTCCAACCACCTTGACGTATACGTAGAATGATGGAAACACTGTCACACTATCACTGTGAGATATATTGTTGTAAACTTGTACCAATCAACCTGTACCAATAAATTGTGCCAACGTGTACCATACATTAACCTGTACCTCAAACTGTACCATAAACAAATGCATCATCCATGCACCAAACCTGTACAAATAACCTGTCCAAACAACCTGTAATCCACTTGTATCATAAATAAGTGCATCAACCATGCACCAACCTGTACCTCAACCTGTACCATCAACAAGTGCATCAACCATGTAGAAAATATGTACCAATCATGCATCAAATACACATAAACTATGACTCATCAAGATGTACCAGCATCATCAACTATACACCTCATGTATGTGCCAACTCATCAACTACTTGTCTCAACCATGTACACAACATGTACCTCAACCAAAATCCCTCATCAATTTCATCATCCAAATCTGATTTGTAACTTTGTAATAGACCTGGTGTATATGATCACATACCTGCAAACCTTCCTTAAATTTAACAACAAGAGACTAGAATTTTCATCAAACTTTAGTTTAGTCTCACATGACTAATTTAGGATTAGTCAACAACCCTAACTTGAAATAATCATAACTATGTACCTGTAATGAATAAATATATGAAAATAGTACACAATGTTCTTCATTGTATTTAATGCAATTGCTCCAAGTTTCACTACTTGGAACCTCTCAGAAAATGAGTTATAGAAAAAATGACATACATTGTTGAATTTTGGCTTATTCTAGAGAGTGAACTTGTAGAGTGTTCCCCGCACGGAATATTTGTTGTATGGATGTGAAAATTGTACATAGAATAATACAAACTATACTCTAACCAATACAATTGGTCTTAATAAATTTGTATATGTTATGAATAAGTTATGATGATTTTACCTGAAACACTTGGTTTAGACTAGTGTTAGGACTAGCCACAAACCCTATTTTCCACGGAGTGTAACTTCAAAAATACAATGAATCAAAAGATGAAATTTTCATCACAACTAATTGGATATGTTTCCTCAATGAACTCTCAATTTCACAATCTGAATCATTCTATAAAAAAAATTATTGCAAAAATGGTGAGATGACCTATAAATAACATACCTTAGAAAGCATCATCAAAAGAATTTATCCTCCCTTGAATTTTGTCTTTCTTTACTTCACCTTCCCTTTGAAATTAGGCTTATATATCCTTTGGTTACCTCAGTCACTTGTATGTATTCAATATTCTCAAGTGTGATTTAAAAATGAGAGACCCTTTCCTCTTATTTATACTTTCATGTAGCTTCCTCAAGGGGTTACCTTCTAACCATCTTAACCCACTTTCCTTATTTTAGGGTTAACCCACTTCTAACCACTTGTCCACTTAGTAATTTATCCATTAAATTTATTATTTAAATAATTTATTTTGTATCCACTTTGACTTATAGTACACTCATCACTTCACTTTATTATTTAAATTACCTTCTAACCATCTTAACCCACTTTCCTTATTTTAGAGCTAACCCACTTCTAACCACTTGTCCACTTAGTAATTTCTCCATTAAATTTATTATTTAAATAATTTATTTTGTATCCACGTTGAATTATAGTACACTCACCACTTCACTTTATTGTTTAAATAATATCTTCTTTGCAACCACTTTGACTACTTTGACCTTTTGGGGCTTCTAGATAACTCATGAGGGTTCTCCAACTTCACATGGCCATAACTCTCTAACCGTGAGGATTTATGTGACGTTCCACATACCACTAGAAATGGAATGACATGTACTATCCATATAGAATAGTATTTCCTGAAAATATATCAAAACTCATACCATTATCCATCAAACAAAATTGGGTCCATTACATAAACCTTTGTGCTACCAAAATTCACTACCAGACTTTCTTCAAGGGTTGACATCAATGAAAACCAACCCAATTAATAAAAAATATCCCCATTTGGAATTGATGGAAACACTATGATGCAATACTGAAGTCATATCATGCAATACTAAAGTCATATCATGCAATACTAAAGTCATATCACTCATGCTCCCCCTAGAACCATGCCTCTGTGGTCTGCATCTAATAAATATCTCCCCCTTTGTCATTAATGGAAAATTTATCTTTCCATCTAGGGTTGCTCCTCCTAATTGAACTATCCTTGGGGATACTCCCCCTGATTGAAATCTTCTTGAAACTAATCTCTTGACACAAATTGTCCTCTTTATGGTGCTTCCTCGTGTAAATATAAGACATGTAAGATAAGCATTCAAAAGTATCCATTTTGGAGTAGAAATTACTACGATTCTCTGGAGAATATACTCAAAGGATTCCCATTGAAGCAATTTGTAAAGATGTCTTCCACTTGTTCTTTTGTGCCCACATATTCAAATATGTTATTCTTCTCTCCAACATGTTCCTGTAGAAAGTGATACTTGATTGGAATGTGCTTTGTTTTGGAGTGCATCAACGGGTTCTTTGAGATACTGATGGTTCTTGTATTATCATAATAGATTGGAATGGGCTCATCATACCCAACCTGCATATCTGTCAGAGTTTGTCTCGTCCATAGAACCCGTGTACAACATGTTGTTGCTGCAATATACTATGCCTCGACTGTAGATAAAGATATTGACGATTGTTTCTTTCTTAGCCAAGATACTAAACACTCACTCAAGTAGAACGTTTCTCCACTAGTGCTTCATCGGTCATCAATGCAGCCTGCCCAATCTGTATCTGTGTAGGCAATAAGTGATATATGCTTTCCTTTTGGATACCATAATCCAAACTCTTATGTTCCTTTGAGATATTTGAAAATCCTCTTCACTGCTATGACATGTGATTCCTTTGGTGCTGCTTGAAATCCTGCCACCTATCCAAATGCCTGCATTACATCTGGTCTGGATGCTATCACATATAGTAAGCTACCAATCATTGACATGTATTTCCTCTGGTATGTAGACTTTGAATCATCATCTTTGCTCAACTTGCAATTGGTTTGAATAGGAGTAGTAACTAGTTTGCAATCTTCCATTCCGAACCTCTTTAACATTTGTCAGGTATACTTAGTTTGAGAAATAAAAATTCATTGGTTGATTTGATGTATCTGAAGACCCATAAAGAAGGATAATTCTTCGAGTAATGACATTTCAAATTCATTATGCATATCCTTTGCAAATTGTTGGCTTAACATGTCATCATTACTTCCAAATATAATATCGTCAACATAAACTTCAATTAATAAAATACTATCTTGAGTTACCTTGATGTAGAGGTTGTTGTCTGCACTTCCTTTTTTTTGAACCTTGCCTGTTGTAGATATCTATCAAGTCTAGAGTACCATGCTCTAGGAGATTTTTTTAGACCATACCAAGCCTTCTTAAATTTACACACATAATCTATGTTCTCTAACAACTAAAATCATTTCGGTTGTTCAATGTAGACTTCTTCTTCAAGTTCCCCGTTCAAAAAAGTTGATTTGGCATCCATATGATACACTTTAATATTATTGGAGAATGCATAAACTAAGAGCAATCAGGTTGCTTCCATTATGGAAACTGGGGAAAATGTCTCTTCAAAGTCGATTCCTTCAACCTGTGTGTATCCTTTACATACCAATCTAGCTTTGTTCCTTGTAACATGTACATCTTCATTCAATTTCTTCTTCATTTGATTCTCGTCCACCCGTTTCATCAATTGTAACATTGATTCTTTCCACAACTTTGTTCAATATCAGATTGTAACACTTGTATGCTTTCCTTGTACTTGAGTAACCAACAAGTACTCCTTTGTCCACATGAGAGTCAAACTTTCTCATTCTGCCATCTTCTCTTTTGATGTAGCATTTGCTTCCAAATACTCTGAAGTGATTCACATTTTTTGGTCTTTCTTTCCATAGCTCATAGGGAGTTTTTTCATTGTTGTTTCTTAGCATTACTTTGTTTTGAATGTGAATTGTTGTATGCACTCCATGTGTCCAAAAATATCTGTCACTTTGGAATCCATTAGCATTGTTCAAGCCATTTCTTGTGTAATTATCATCCATTATGATAATGTTCCTTTGTCTCTGAACCACTCTATGAACCAATATATGAATCTATGATCTTGTCCACTATCATATATATGTCCAAAACTGCTAAGTGTTCTTACAAATCCATCTCTGTCCATACTTTCTGTTAACACTCTGTAAATTTGTTCTGCTGATAAAACAAACGACAGAGGTAAACTACAAACCAACTTTAGAGTTGGGTACTGGCTTGCTCAACTCAGAGAGGGATCTCTCTTGTCACTTGGTCTTCAACATATGAGTTTTATTTAACAAATCAATGGATAAGTTTTGTTTCTTTGAAGGGTTTTTTATAATTTTGCTGGCAAGGAAGGAGAGGGACACTTAGGGCTATGGAGTCAAACTTCTGAAACGAATGGAAGCAATGACTGGTCGATAGAACTCTCCAGAGGATAAATTCTAAATGAGGTGATAAATCTGAGTTATAAATTGTAAATTTGTAGAGTGTAAGAAGAAAGGAAAAACATATAACTGTATCAGAGCATTAAATAAATGAATTCTGACTTAGTTAGGAAGAAATCAACACAATTTGAATTGCTTCAGCCAAGAGAATCACAAGATTAATTCTGGGCCTTTGACTATCCAATTTAAACAGAAGATAGTGAAAATGAAATCAAGATCACATGAAATACATACAAAGAAAGAAGACAAAACTCAGACCACCACCATTAGAATCTTTTCATGGATATTTCAAGACATCTGCATGTTTATTCTATTCAACTTCAGAAAATTACATTCAAGTTCCAAATAGCTAATATCGTACCCTTTGCACTTCTGCCAACCTCTAATACATTTGGAACTCCTAATATTTATACAAGTTGAGTTCCTTAAGTTTGAAACCGATTACAATGATTACAAAGAAACATTTCGATTTCTGAAACCAATTACACTGATTAAACTGAAATGTTTCGGTTCTAAAACCGATTACAATGATTAACAATAAAGGTTTCTTAATCCAGATTCTATCTTCTCTGGTGTTTTAATCCCTCTCTTCGTCCTTTGACTCTGTCTCAACCCTTTGTGTGATTCGTTGTCTTTCATTGACCTCTGGACATCATTTTCCAGGCTATGGAAAACTGCATTTGGCCTTACCTAGCCAGATTATATCCTTTGATTACAAGTCAGGAAATTATTTGTCTCAGATATAATTTTTTGTGTGAAAACGAGTGAAACTGGTAAGCTGAGTTAGTGTACTGTTGAGTTTTCTATTTTTCGGGGGCACGATAAAGTGGTTTGGGGAAACTCACTTTTCACCCCGAAATGCACCTGGTGGTGCCATGCAGCCCCAAATGAAAACCATGGTTTAAATTTTGGGCCCGCTCTCCAAAATTAACTTCTGCGCAACTTCTCCCCCTGAAATCATCCTCGACTGTCGATATTGAGAGTTCACAATCTGTGATGCACCGGGTCCCATCAGCTCAACTCTCCTGCCAGATTTATCTATTTCCTGCCATATTTATTCCTTTCCCTAGTTTATCAATATTCCAAACCGGTTTTAGCGTTCTGCTAGATTATGAATCCTAATTTCACACAATAAAAATTATCATGTGATAACACTGTCCATAATGCTGACCCATTTATCACTATACTATCATGAGGTCTTCACTACTACAACTAATTAATTTATCAAACTGTACTTCTGCTAACTGATTTCTCTAGGTATATCTACTCAAACTCTGCAAGCTGCTCGAAGGATGGTTCTTTGGTCTGTCACAGCTATCACATAGACTCCCCCTGTCTAATATTCATATTACCTAGGAGTCTCTATGTCGGATGGATCAAAACAATTCCTTCTCTGATGTGTATTCATCATCATTTTCATTGGTATATTCATTATATCTCTGAGCTCTAACTTCTTTCTTTCTGTCTGTGGAATCATCTTTCACTATAATTCTTGAAAGTACAATCTCTTGAACCTATTCCTTATTTACCTGTCCTTCTTTTCTTTCAGTTTTTTTCCAAACCTTTTTGTATAATATGTCTTTCTTTGTATAAGACTTCTTTCCACTCCACATCTCATACTTTAAACCATTCTAACCATTGAATAGTGGTACTCCATTCTCAGAATAATCCATGATCTCCTTCCAATGGTTAAATTGTTTCTTGAAGGAACCTGCTCTGATACCAATTGTTGGATTACTGAGAGGGGGGGTGAATCAATAATAGAGAAATTTAATCATGTTTAACCACATAATGAAAGTGTTATAGCAATGTGGCATCATCTCCAATAATTGTAGAGTAAATGAACAATGAACAAATGAGAAATCATACACATACACAATACACTAGTGTTTTTACGAGGAAACCCAAAGCGAGAGAAAACCACGTAATGGTTTTTCTTATATGTATTTAAGAATTACATTCATTGGAAGCACCAATTTCCTTTGTTTTCCAGCTGCAATTGGAAGGAGGCTCCAACCCCCTATTTTATCAAGCTACAACCCGAGGGAAGCTCCAACTCCCCAATTCTCTGGCTACAACTGGAAGGAAAATGCAAACCCCTATGTTCTCTGGCTACAACCGGAAGGTGGCTACAACCACCTACCCTTTCCCCATCCAACCACCCTTACGTATAAGTAGAATGATGGAACCATTGTCACACTATCACTGTGAGATATATTGTTGTAAACATGTACCAATAAACCTATAATCAACCTGTAACAACCTGTTCCAATAACTTGTGCCAACATGTACCATACATCAACCTGTACCTCAACCTATACCATAAAAAAATGCATCAGCCATGCACCAAACCTATACAAATAACTTGTCACAATAACATGTCCAAACAACCCGTCACAATAACTTGTCCAAACAACCTATCCAAACAACTTGTAATCAACCTGTACCATAAACAAGTGCATCAACCATGCACCAATCTGTACCTCAACCTGTACCATCAATGAGTGCATCAACCATGCACCAAATATGTACCAATCATGCATCAAATACACATAAACTATGACTCATCAAGATGTACTAACATCATCAACTATACACCTCACGTATGTGCCAACTCATCAACTACTTGTCTCAACCATGTACCCAACATGTACCTCAACCAAAAGCCCTCATCAATTTCATCATCCAAATCTGATTTGTAACTTTGTAATAGACCTAGTGTATATGATCACATACTTGCAAACCTTCCTTAACTTTAACAACAAGAGACTAGAATTTTCATCAAACTTTACTTTAGTCTCACATGACTAATTTTGGATTAGTCAACAACCCTAACTTGAAATAATCATAACTATGTACATGTAATGAATAAAGATATGAAAATAGTACAAAATGTTCTTTAGTGTATTTTATGCAATTCCTCCAGGTTTCACTACTTGGAACCTCTCAGAAAATGAGTTATATAAAAAATGGCATACATTTTTGAATTTTGTCTTATTCTAGAGAGAGAACTTGTAGAGTGTTCCCGCACAGAATATTTGTTGTATGGATTTGAAAATTATACAAATAATACTATAGACTATACTATGTGTACAAATAATACTACAGACTATACTCTTTGTACAAAGAATACTACAAAATATACTCTTTGTACAAAGAATACCCGAAACACTTGTTTTCGACTAGTTTCAGGACTAGCCACAAACCCTATTTTCCACGGAGTGTAACTCCAAAAATAAAATGACTCACAAGCTGAAATTTGTATCACAACTACTTGGATACGTTTCCTCAATGGCCTCCCAATTTCATGGTCTGAATCATTCTATAAAAAAAATTATTGTGAAAATGTTGAGATAACCTGTAAATAAAATGCCTTAGAAAGCATCATCAAAAAAATTTATCCTCCCTTTAATTTTGGCCTTATTTACTTCAACTTCCCTTTGAAATTCGGCTTAGATATCCTTTGGTTAGCTCAGTCACTTGTAGATATTTAATATGCTCAAGTGTGATTTAAAAATGAGAGACCTTTTCCTCTTATTTATACTTTCATGAAGCTTCCTCAAGGGGTTACCTTCTAACCATATTAACCCACTTTCCTTATTTTAGGGCTAATCCACTTCTAACCACTTGTCCACTTAGTAATTTATCCATTAAATTTATTATTTAAATAATTTATTTTGTATCCACTTTGACTTATAGTACACTCATCACTTCACTTTATTATTTAAATTACCTTCTAACCATCTTAACCTGCTTTCCTTATTTCAGGGCTAACCCACTTCTAACCACTTGTCCACTTAGTAATGTCTCCATTAACTTTATTATTTAAATAATTTCTTTTGTATCCACTTTGAATTATAGTACACTCATCACTTCACTTTATTATTTAAATAATTTCTTCTTTGCAACCACTTTGACTACTTTGACCTTTTGGGGCTTCTAGATGACTCATGAGGGTTCTCCAACTTCACATGGCCATAACTCTCTAACTGTGAAGATTTATGTGACGTTCCACATACCACTGGAAATGGCATGACATGTACTATTCATATAGAATAATATTTCCTACAAATATATCAAAAATCATATCATTATCCATCAAACAAACTTGGGTCCATTACCCAATCCTTTGTGGTACCGAAATTTTCTACTGGACTTTCTTCAAGGATTGACATCAATGAAAACCAACCCAATTAATCAAAACTTTCATCCATTATGCCTCTTAGCATAATTTTTCTCATTGTTTCTTTTCTCACCTCACTTTTTTTCGATCTTTGAAGGTTATATTGAAATCACTCCACATAGTCTTCCAAACTTTCATCCTCTTTTTTTATGGAACCCCCCTACCCTCTTGGGGTTCTGTGACCTCCCGGCCTAGTATATTTCTTTATTCCGAGTCGGATCGACTCTTCGAGCTCCTGATTGAACCCAAAAACAATTATACACAGGCCCCTCTTTCCCTTTAAGCGTAGTTCCTGTGATACCTGCACCCTTTGTCTGTGCACTTTGGCGCTCTTCAATTTTCAGGCGTTAGCTCCCTTTTCGATAATCCCTTCTTACATATGCCCCTGGGCTACTACCTAGTGGAAATATACAATTGTGGGTGCAGGCAAGAGTGGTTTTAGGCCAACCCACTTTTCACCTCAGAATTCACTACAAAGCACCATGTATGCCCTTGGCAATACCGTGGTTCCAATTGCAGTCCACTCAAGGAAAATTAACGTCCGAGTATGTCCTAGCCCCACAATCCTTCTCGTTCATCGATATCTTGCCTATCGACACTGCCTCTCGATCAATGACTGTTATCAAATCTCCTTTCCTACCTCCTATGCACAATCTCAGATCTACGCGATATGTCGACACGTAGCTCCCCTCTAAATCAATGACTACGGCTGATTCTGGATTTTTGGCCTTCAGGAGTTTCAACTCTCAATATATTCTTTCCCCCATATGGAAATATTCTAGAGTGGAATATCTTCTACCACCTGTCTCCTTGAATCTATGGCCTAGATCCCCTCCACGAATCCGACCTGTGGGAATCTCAAATCTCAAACTCCTTCTTTTCCCTGTGTGATAATCTTCCAGAGTAGAAGATCTATCAACACTTGTCCCCCTTAATATATGGCTAGGATTTCCTCCGTGAATCCGGCCTTCAGGAATCTTAATTATCAAACCCTTGCCACTATTGACTGGTTATCTTTCAGAGTGGAAGATCTGCTGACATGTATCCTCCCCAATCAACAATTGTGCTCCCGCTTCGGGACTTTGGATTCCTCAACCAAATCAATGGTCTTTCGACCTCCTCCTCGATTAACGATCGAGATCTCCTTCGAGACTTCGATGCTTTCACCCTATTCTTTCCTCTAGAGTGATTCATACCTGGAAATCCAGATATGGTGCCACGCATCCGCTTCCATATCAACAACTTTCGTCCACTTCAGAACATCGACGATCTCAAATCTCAACCACCACAAATCTCTGGAGTGAATCCTTCCAGAGTGTCGGATCCTCTGACACCTTTCCTCCTTGATCCAATGGTTGTCCAAAAGAATGAATCTCTGTCCTCCGCGTATCCTCTCATAGACCAATGAACCACATTTCTCCTTTGGGATCAACGACCCTGAATACTTTGGGCTTCGATGCTTGAAAACTTTCTGAAACTCAAATTCTCAAAAACCCCAGAGTACGATCCTCCAAAGTTCACGATATGGTGACACCTGTCTAACCCAGATCAACGAATATCGTTCACTTTGGCTATTCAGGCTTTGACGATCTCAAACTTTCTTCCTTCGTGTTCTCCCAGAATGATTTCACCCAGAGTTCAAGATCGTTCGCCACATGCCCTTCTGGATCTGACAGTCCATATTCTCTTCGGCCCTTCGGCTCTTTGATGCTTTGACTATTTGGGCTTAGGGAGTTTCAAACCCCTATGCACTCATTTATCCTGGAGTTCTTTCACCCAAAACACATGATCTCTTGATGCATGTCTCCCCAATTATATGACGACCTCTATCCACTTCAGGTCTTCGAGTTTCAGGAGTTTCAACTCCTGCACACTCGTTCCTCTCGGAGTGCTTTCACCCGAAAACTCAAATCTTTAGCCACCTGTCACCCTAGAATATGGACGGTCCCTATTCACTTTGAGACTTAAAGACTTTGATGAGTCCACTCTCCTGTGCACACAAGGGTTAAATCTTGTGCACTTACCTCTAGATCCATTGGTTGTTGGTCCTTTGCGCTCAGATCCAATAGATCGGGTATGTTCCTCTCCTATGCGCTTCCTTCGTTCACTAGATGTAGAGATAATGGTCCAGGCTCCCTTGCACAACCAATCAGATGGTTGTTGTCGCTCCTCCTCCCGATAATTTGACTTCTTCTGGCTTGGAATATTTTTGTCAGTGTTCAAAGGTTTTGACCTTTGAACTTCCTCCTGCGAACCCAACTATCTTGGGTCTTGCTTACACTCTTGAAAGCATTATTTCTTCTGAGCTTTAGGACTTAGAATAAGTCTTTATTCCACACACTCCTTGCGTTATCCCTTCTGATCTTGATCTCCTCGAATATTTCTATATCCCACAGACTCCTTGTGTTTCTGGGATTTCGTCAAACTCAGATCCGAAGGATTTATTGAAAATAAATTCTTCTCACCCTCCTGGAATTCTCCTTACTCGATGCACACCTTGCAGAGCTTCTCCTTACAAGGTGTTCAGTAACTTTGTCTCTTTAAGAACTCAATAAAGAGTTCTTTCTATGCACTCCTTTCACTTCTGCTGATGAAGGTTCAACTCTATCTCTCCCGAGCTTCTCTGAGGTTAACTCACCTCTATCAACTCACTCCTTGCAGACTATGTGCACTCCTTGCACTCGAAACTCAAAGAAGAGAAACAATTGAAACATATTCAATAATTCACCAATTTATGCATTCAAACCATGAAATACATAAAAACATAATAATGAACAAAAATAGATAAACACATTGTATGCAGGAAAAACTGCTTTTCTATTATCTATGTGTGTCTATACAGATGTTTACAAAAACTGGTCTGCAACAGAGTCTCGGTTCTCTCAAGTTCTCCTAATATAACTCTACTTTGAGTTCTTCTTATAAGACCTCTGTCATACATATATCTCTCCTATTCTCCCTATGAAATTTGATACAATATCTCTTTACAAAAGAGGGGCTCTACGAGCTTGTCCTCTCTCACCTAACCTCATCTATTACATTGAAGTTTCATAAATGGTCATCTAGTCTGAATTGAACCTAGAGCCATCAACCCGTCAACCATTAAAGGTAACCTTATCTTCTAGTTGTACAAAGACATGGCTTGGTCTTCACTCGGCCTTACAACATGAATCCATATAGGATTATATTTCAAATTTAAAAATGGGAGGGTCGGTGCCCCTCCCTCTCTAAAATGCGCGCTGATGTGCTGGAATGTTGGTGTGTTGCTGAGGTGGAGTGATGCTCCTACATCATAGTCCACTGTTGGGAAAATCATGATCTCATACTCATATGCTCCTCTTCTTCAGTGTTGACATCCTCCTGGATCCCAAACTTTCCCTTGGAGCTTTCCTCCTGCTCCTCTCCAACTATGTTGTTGTTGTTGTTGCTGCTTCTTCTTGTGTTTCTTCCTTGCTGCTATGGCAGGCTCTCTTCTGTTCAACTCCCCTTTGTTGAATACTTCTGTTGACCTCAACATCAACTTCTTGATCTCCTCTATCAACCTGTACAACTTCTCCAATGGATGTCTCTTCTTATGCAGTCTTCTCTACTGCACTTCCTCTTCAAAGGGTAGATCATCTTGATCCCCCATACTGTATTTATTTCCCCTTGTGGCACTAAGTTGTCACTCTATTGTAGAATCCAGTTATGCAGTCTCCTCACTAAGTTGTTGCCTAGTTTCTCCCTCTCACATATTGGTTTTTGTCATCTCCTTTGCTGGTACATCTCCATCTCCCTCTAATTTCTCTCATGGTTGGTATGCTTCTCCATCTGTCTCCAACTTATCCTATTGCATATGCCTAATTATCTCTAGGGTTTCTAGTTCCTCATGCAACTCAACAAAGTATATGTTGTCTTCTTCCTCTTCTGTTGCAGGCTCCAGTGTTGTAGTTATTTCCTATTCAGCTTCCTGGCTAAAATTTTTGAGAAATTATGTCGAATGCTCTTCTCCTGAAATTTTCATGACTATCTTCTAACAACCATCTATTGGTCTTGGATTGTCCAACCAATCCTCCAACATCCTCAATTCTATCTCCCATGGTGTGAGCATACCAAATGTGTGCTCCTCTTCCTCTTCTCCTTGGGCAGATTCTGATATCTTCTCCTTCATCATGACAGTCAGTGTTGGTTGTCCTTCCTCTACTACTGCACTTTTGTCATGTGAACTGGCCTTCACTTGGTTGTTTGCTAGGAATTGCTTGATCCCTCCAATAATCAAAATTCTCCTTTGATCCTCTTTCTGTATGGTGAGAGTATTTAACTTCTCATCATATTCATTCACATGGTCTGCAAATCCACATGAATATTCACCTATCAACACTCCTTGTTGACATGAACCCAATTCTGAGCTCCTAAGACTTTCAGACAATATCGTTTTTTTCATCCTGCCCACCTGGAAATTTGGGACTTCTCTTCTACCCACCTGGCAGTCTATGAGATCAATCAATCCAATCTCATTTCCCACCTAGAAATTTGAACTTTCAACACTCCTCCTCTGGCATCATACGAGACCTCCACTTGATCTCTTTCCATTGCCCACCTGGAAACTCGAAAGTCCATTTATGCCCACCTGGCAGTTTATGAGATCTTCATTTGATCTCACCTCCTCCTCATCACTGAGGTGTCTCCCAATTTCTGGTTCACAGATTTGAATCTGTTCCTCCTTTGTGTCACTAAGTTTTTCTAATTCCTTCATCCACCTCCTTACCATTTGTTGTTGTTTTTTAGCCAACAACTTTTGAACATGCCATTTTACCTTCATGTTCATAGGACATTCGTACCTCCAGTGTACCTTTTCCTCTTGTTGCATCTTCAATGCTAGCTATTCCATCCTTTCTCTTATCTCATTGAGCTCCAGATCCATCTCTGGATTTCATTTCTTCTTGCGGCCTTCTCTTCGACCACGCTCATGGCCTCAAGTGGCCATTTTCACCTTCTACTTGCCCTCATGGTAAGCCTATGGATCATTCTACATCTGAGAGCATATCCATCTTCTTTTATATCTCACCTGGCTGTTTAAATTTTTTCCACTGCGCACATGCAACAACCTTCTCATAGAGCCTCAGTACCCTGCTTCCTTCTTTCACCTGCTGCCTATAGGAAAATTCAAATTCGGACACCACCTAAAGTAATCATGCTATTTCTTCTTTAGTGTCTTTTGCCTCTTTCTCTTTCACCTGAAATATACTGGCAAAAATCTAGGCTCTGATACCACCTGATGCAGCCCCCCTACCCTCATGGGGTTCCGCAACCTCTCGGTCTAGGATCTTTCTTTCTTCTGATTTGGATCGACTCTTCAGGCTCCTGATTGAACCCAAAAACAATTATACACAGGACCCTCTTTCCATTTAAGCACAAGTCCTATGATACCTGCACCCTTTGTCCACATGCTCTGGCACTCTTCAATTTTCGGGCGTTAGATCCCTTTTCACTATCTCCTTCTTACATACGCCCCTGGGCTACAAAATTTTGGAAATATATGATTGTAGGCGCAGACAACAATGGTTTTAGGCCAACCCACTTTTTTCCCCACAATTCACTACAAAGCACCACGTGTGCCCTTGGAAACACTGTGGTTCCAATTGTGGTTTGCTCAAGGAAAATTAACATTCGAGCATGTCTTGGCCCTGCAATCCTTCTAGTCCATAGATCTCTTGCCTCTCAGAACTACCTCTCGATCAACGCCTACTATTAAATCTCCTTTCCTACCTCCTATGCACAATCTCAGATCTGTGTGATCTGTCGACACATAGCTCTCGTCTAAATCAACGACTATGGTTGATTCTAAATTTACGGCCTACGAGAGTTTCAATTCTCAATATCTTCTTTCCCCTGTATGGAAATCTTTTGGAGTGGAAGATTTGTTGCCACCTATCTCCCTGAATCTATAGCTTGGATCCCCTTCATGAATCTGGCCTTCGGGAATCTCAAATCTCAAACTCCTTCTTTTCCCTGTGTGATAATCTTCCGGAGTAGAAGATCTATCGACACTTGTCCCCCTTAATCTATGGCTAGGATTTCCTCTGTGAATATGGCCTTTGGGAATATCAATTATTAAACCCTTGCCACTGTTGATTGATTATCTTTCAGAGTGGAAGATCTGCTGACACGTATCCTCCCCAATAAATAGTTTTTCTCCTGCTTCAGGACTTTGGCCTCCTCAACCAAATCAATGGTCTTTTGACCTCCTCCTCGATCAACGAGCGAGATCTCCTTTGGGACTTCGACGCTTTCACCCTCTGCTTTCCTCCAGGGTGCTCTATACTTGGAATTCCATATATGGCACCACTCATCCTCTTCCATATCAACGGTTGTCATCCGCTTCGGGACTTCAGCCTTCGGCGATCTCAAATCTCAACCACCACAAATATCCAGAGTGAATCCTTCTGGAGTGTCAGATCCTCTAACACCTATCCTCCCTGATCCAATGGTTGTCCAACATAACGAATATTTGTCCTCCATGTAACCCCTCACAAATCAACGACCCATGTTTCTCCTTTGGGATCAATGACCCTAAATGCTTCGGGCTTCAACACTTCAGAACTTTCTAAAACTCAACTTCTCAAAAATCCCAGAGTATGATCCTCCAAATTTCATGATCTGGTGACACCTATCTAACCTAGATCAATGGCTATTGTCCTCTTTGGTTGTTTGGGATTTGATGATCTCAAACATTTATCCTTCGTGTTCTCCCGAAATGATTTCAATCGAAGTTCACAATCTTTCGCCACGTGCCCTTTTGGATCTTATGGTCCAGATTCTCTTCAGTCCTTCAACTCTTCGACGCTTCATATATTCAGGCTTTGAGAGTTTCAAACCCCTATGCACTCATTTCTCCTGGAGTTATTTCACCTAAAACACACTATCTCTTGATGCGTGTTTTTGGCCCTTGACCAAGTTTTGAGGAATACTTGGTCATATTTGACCATTTTGGGGACTTTGATAGCCTGTTGAAGACGGAGCACCAAGCGAAGCAGAGATCACGGGATCTAGACCCAATTTTTGGATCCTTTTTGGGTTTTGGGACAATGTAATGGGAAAGTGATGTCAGCCCGTGTGTTTACCCATGCTTAGGCTCACTTTTGTAATGTATAAATAGATATCTAGGTGATGTAAGTAGAGAAGAAGATTAGCCAAGGGATTAGTGCTAGAATTGATCTATGTGATTGACTTGTAGACCTGAGTGCAAGTATTGTAAGTGTTGAGTGCACATATTGTAAGGAGGCTCTGTGCTAGATCTACTCAAGGAAGGAGGATTTGGTGAGGTGTGCGCAGATCTCCTGTCCTATGTGGAGTAGGATTTTGATAGCTCTGTACTGTAACCTGATTGACTAAAGCTAACAAGGAAGAAGAGTTGGTGGATGTAGCCCCAGGGTGGGGGTGAACCACGTAAATCTGTGTGTTATTCTCTTTTCTTTGACTTAGTGTGTTTATCTCTACTGTGGCTAAGTGCTTTGATATATTTAGATAGTTCTACTTATGCTTTGTGCTTCAATAAATATATGTGAATAGTAGATCTGATATGTATGAAGATGCCTAGTGTTGATCCACTATATCTGACTTGTTTTATTGTTTCTAAGTGCTAAATTACCTTAGATATAAGTTAATACTGTGATGCTCTATGCTATCTGTGAAGTATAATAAGGATTGAATATTGATGCTAAGTGTTATTTAAGCAATATAATCACAGATATGTGTCCCAGCTAAGGTTGCAGACACCTGAGTCTTGCAACCACCCCTGCCTCTACCTTGGGTGAGACTTCATCTGCTTTGTAGGTGTTGCCGAAAGGGCCGATAGTTAGGTTTTTGTTGGTGCATTGTTATAGCGTTGAACCCTGGGTCTACCCCTGTGCCAACAAATGGTTCTATTGCCGGGACTTGAAACTGTGATTGTTGGGAACTGAGGAAGAAGAAGCTTTGTGCAAAGATTCCTCTTGAAACCGTGGAAGCTCTATGCACGAATCTGTGCCATAGTGTGTAGTAATCCACATGATCTGAAGGATCTACGCTAAAGAAGGAAGGACATATCTGAATAAAAATAAGTGAGATCTAAATGCTTTGTTCTCTAAGAAAGGTAAAAGTGGAAGTCTCTGAAGAAAAGAGGTAAGATCTGTAAGCTTAATGTTCTGATAAAGGTAAGAATAGTTAAAAGTTTTTAGATCTTAAAGATTTGTTCTCTGTAAAAGTAAGATAAGTGAAATTTTTTGTTTCTAAAGCATGAATCTAGGTATGTTTGATAGATTCTCTCCTAGCTTGAAAACTATGGCATTAATAGATGAAAGAAAGCTTGATATGAATAGATCTGATAAGTGCAGTGATACATATGTTATACCTATGCATATAAAGAATGTTTGGACTAACAAATGGATGCAGGATCCTAGAAAGATTTTTTTGTAGGATATATACCATGATCCTGGTGTGCAGTATAGAAAAGGTTGGGATCATTTAAAAGGAAGAGAGGATTAACTCTATGTTACAGTTGCAGACGATCGAGACATCTATCTAAGGAATGCCCTGGTGGAAAACCTAGTTGTCTATGTTGCAAATATTTGGACCATGAAGTATTGGATTGCCCTAGAATGATTGCTAAGCTTGAAAGAATGAATTTGCATGAATAAAACCCTAAGGCAGATCCAAAAATAGCAGAACCCCAGAAAGAATCAGAAAAAATATTAATACAGATGAAAGAAACTCTGAATGGGCATAAAGATGTCAGTTTATCAGAAATCTTCAAAAACAAAGAGAAAATTGAAGTAAGAATAGGATACTTCGACATAGACTATGTTCTGGATGAGGAAACACAGGTGAATATTATGAAATAAAGAACTTGGGAAACCCTAGGAAGGCCTGCTATGATTCCTTCATCGGGAGGAATAATTTTGTTTAAAGGAAAATTGGTAACCCTATGTGGAAGGATTACCCAGATATCTTTGAGCATCAATGGAACTTTGGTAGAGGAAGAATTTGAAGTTATCAAGTTTATTGAGAACAACACCCCATTTCTGTCTTTGTTAGGAAAAAACTGGATTGAGAAAGACCAAATCTGAAGAAAATAAGAAAAGGAAACCCTAGAAAAGAAGAAGCAAGACCTAATGGATTTCATGACTAGAAATATCGCCTACTTGATGAAAGAATGGGATAACAAATCAAAGCTATTTGACACCAGGAACTCGGATGTTGAATTTTTAAGAACACTAGAAGAACCACAGGGGATTGAGATGCATGTTCCAGACGATGAAGAATTATTACCCTTGAAACCGAAGAAAGAATATCGGCAACGCGAAGTGACTATATTTGATGAGGATAAGAATCAAAATGTAAAAAGGATCACTGAGACGAAGCTCACCAGAAAGAAGGCTAGAAAGCTAAGTAAGAATAAATCCCATATCGAAAGACTACAGAAGGTTCCAGAGGGAGCCTCGCAGAAGGAAAAATTGCAGAATTGGAGCTTCACCGGGATATCAGAACAACGACATAGGGCAGTTCACCGTAGCGAAGCAATATAGCTGTTGGAAGCCAATATATCCATTCGATTGCCGCTCCGAAAGGATTGAAAAACATTGATTTCTCATCACCAGACTGTTAGACTACACCATAATGGACAAAACAAGAGTCAATGAAGCCCCATATCTGTTACAAATGAGTCGTTATAGAATTTCTTTCTTATTCCATCGCACCATGCACGTAAGGCACTTTTGCTGATTGAGAATTTGAGCTCGTGAACTACATGAATTGTGACCAATGATTACTCTACTCTTACTCTTTACAGTACCTACCTTACTTTGAGAACCTGAGATATTGATCCTAAGTGTATATGTATGACGAATTTAGCGCAGTTGAAGAATCTGTGAGAGAGGTACTCGCTAGCCTCAGAACTGAAAAATTCATGTCGGAGAGAGGATTTTCTACAAGTATACAGGCATCATCGATGAGAGGAGTGCAAGCCTCCTCGTTGACTGCTCAAGCAGGAACATCTCGAGCTGACACAGAAAGAAGAACCAAACATAAAGATGATATGGCCAACACGAAGTTGGTCCCATCCATCATACCTTCTTACATACCACCTATGAGTGGTGAAATCAACAGAGACAGTGTGCCTAGGGACTTTGAATACACTCTCGTCACTGCGTACCTGTCGAAAGGGGTACATGCAGTCTGCATAGACCAGGACAAGATAGAAACCCTGAATTTCAGTGACTACAACCTGGGTGACCGGAAGGCTTATGGCATGCTTGCTCCTTATAAATATCTGACGAAGATGAAGGGAAAGAACTCGAAGATCGTCCCTCAGTAGTGGACTATGAACCTTGTGCAGCCCACCCTGCTGAACGTTATGAAGTAACCGCACTTTGGCAGACACCATAAGTTGAATTCTTGTGTGAATCTACCATGGAGGATACCTATGGTTAAATCATTGAATAACAGTTGATCCAATGTTGATCAATTGGATCACCGGTCTTAGCATGCAGGGCCCTGATCCCCATGATTACTATCCTGGCAAGACCGTGGATCGCGCTCTTGCGTAGAAGATCAAAGAAGCCTATGGTGATGTTGAGAAAGGCATGCGAGGCTACAAGGTAGATTCTATTGAAAGTGGCGCAGTGTGCCTCGCATGTCAATTGATCGCAGGGAAGTTGGTAGACAAAAATTGACCCACACAAGTATCTGGATTTGTAGTAGATATCGCAGGGAAGTGCGCAGAGGGACTACAGATGAACTGGGTGAAGTACCTGGTGAATCAACTAGAGATTGACTGTAGAGAATCCCAGGATCAGGGGCATGAATTCCATTTTAGCTAGCTCTTGATACTTATATCTTTCATTGCATGGGAGCTACCAGAAGGTGCAACCTTCCTGGACATCGACCCCTTTGAACCACTAGCCGCGAAGTTCAGTACACTATGGTACTCGAACGATATGAACAAGCAGTGGAAATCCAATGTCATCTTCCATACCTACTACACCCAGTTGAATCTCTCCATCCAATCCGAGCCTCACATGACCTCAAATACTTTACACAGGTTTCGACCTTTGATGAAGTTCAGCATGGACCGCCATTTCATATACATTACAACACGCGATGATGAGCACAAGGAACAACTTTAGTCTTATTATAAGCTGACAGAAGACGACCTGGAGGAGATCACCAGGGAATGGTCGAAAAAACTCCTTATTTTAGTAGACCCCGCAAAAATGGCCGACATCGACAACCCAGAAGTTGCGCAGGATACACCTGGGCCCAGTAAGACAAAGAAAACTAAAAATACAAAGTAGGATGAGGAAATACAGGATGTAGATAATAGATCTGTAAGAAATGCATCCATTACACCAGAGAAATGAGGTAATGGTGAATACTTAGAAGAAGTCGAACAGAGGCCAGAAGATGAAGTAGAAATCCTAAAGAAGAGGAAGGGTTCACCTCTAGAACCTTCCTCCCAAAAGAAATCGAAAGCACCCGCAATTAAGCTACAGACCACGCTCACTCCAGATGACTTTAGTTTCCTCATCATAGATATGAATGAAGTCATAGAAGAGATAACAGAAAAGTAGGAAGCTAAGCAAGAGACAATGTACAATAGAATCAAGATTGCGCTCCAAGGAGTACAACAAGCCCTCTAGTCTAGCCGTGTAGTCTCAAATGCACCCCTACCAAAAGGAACAACATAAGAGGAAGATGAACCAGTTCAACTCCGCAAGATTGCCGACATAGTCAAAGTATGCCTTCAGAAAGCATAGGAAGAAACAATGCAGGCCACCCAGGCCTTAAAGCAAGCACAGGAGGAAGTCATCGAGCAACACCGAGCTACACAACAAGAGAAGGATGTTATCCAAGTGAAATTTGAACACAGGGCGAAGATCCAAAAAGAGAAAGAGTAGTTTCTTGTGAAGCAGATAGGGATTGAAGAAGCAGTCAATAGAGCATTCCACTCTGTGACCGGCTTAGAGCAAAACGTAGAAGAACCCATAGAACGCCAAGTGATGAATCTTGTCGAAGTTATTCAACAAATTCAACAAAGATTCATGGAATTAGAACTTCATACCATACCACAAACCCCACAAGAAGTGCGCGACCAGTGAGAAATGACTGCCCAGAGCACAGTAGAAGGGATTAAAGCACTCACTGAGGAATGCAAATAGTTAAGTAGCATAAGTGTGCAGATATATGAGAGCCTAACCGAGAATCCAGAATTGCATAAATTGGAGTCGCATCTCCAGGAAGCATGAAGCCAAAAAGCTACAGGTGCAGCTAAAGGCCCTATCACTAGTAGAGAGAATGAAGTAGTCTCACGAGCAGTGCACCACCCAACAGTAGATTCACACACTTCAAAGTCAAGTAATGGAGGTCACTCAGTGAATCCAACCCATGCAGGATAAGGCATGCATGATATTTTCAGAGATCGAGACCCAAGGAACATAGCTAGAATAGGTTGTCATCTCAGCAGAGCAACACCTTGATGGACCAGTAAATGACGCACTCATCCAGGATTTCACTGAGTAAGAGGCAACAACAGTGCAACAGGTCGAAGCGGTTTGAGCCAAGATTGAAGCGCTCGAAGCAGAATTGGTCAGACCTGAGTGAATCGGGACAAGTCACAGGTGAGTGTTAGGGGCTTGTTGGCCCTTGACCAAGTTTTGAGGAATACTTGGTCATATTTGACCATTTTGGGGACTTTGACAGCCTGTTGAAGATGGAGCGCCAAGCGAAGCAGAGATCATGAGATCTCGACCCACTTTTTGGGTCCTTTTTGGGTTTTGGGACAATGTAATTGGAAAGGGATGTCCGCCCGTGGGTTTACCCATGCTTAGGCCCACTTCTATAATGTATAAATAGATATCTAGGCGATGTAAGTAGAGAAGAAGATTAGCCAAGGGCTTAGTGCTAGAATTGATCTATGTGATTGACTTGTAGAGCTGAGTGCAAGTATTGTAAGTGCTGAGTGCACAGATTGTAAGGGGGCTATGTGTTAGATCTACTCAAGGAAGGAGGATCTAGCAAGGTGCACGCAGATCTCCTGTCCTATGCGGAGTAGGATTTTGATAGCTCTGTGTTGTAACATGATTGACTAAATCTAATAAGGAATAAGAGTTGGTGGACGTAGCCCCAGGGTGGGGGTGAACCACGTAAATCTATGTGTTATGCTCTGTGCTTTGACTTAATGTGTTTATCTCTGCTATGGCTAAGTGATTTGATATATTTAGATAGGTATACTTATGCTTTGTGCTTCAATAAATATATATGAATAGTAGATCTGATGTGTATGAAGATTCTTAGTGTTGATCTACTATATCTAACATGTTTTACTGTTGCTAAGTGCTAAATTACCTTAGATCTAAGTGAATATTGCGATGCTTTGTGCTATCTGCGAAGTATAATAAGGATTGAATATTGATGCTAAGTGTTTTGTAAGCAATATAATCACATATATGTGTCCCAGCTAAGGTTGCAGACACCTGAGTCTTGCAACCACCCCTGCCTCTACCTTGGGTGAGAATTCATCTGCTTCGCAGGTGTTGCCGAAAGGGTCGGTAATTAGGGTTTTGTTGGTGTGTTGTTGTAGCGTTGAACCCTGGGTCTGCCCCTGTGCCAACATGTGTCTCCCACTTGATCTGACAACCTCTATCCACTTTGGGTCTTCGGGTTTCAGGAGTTTTAACTCATGCACACTCATTCCTCCCGAAGTGCTTTCACCTGAAAACTCAGATCTTTCGCCACTTGTCACCCTGGATGATGTATGGTCCCTGTTCACTTTGGGACTTTAGGACTTTGACGAGTCCACTCTCCTGCACACACAAGGGTTCAATCTTGTGCACTTACCTCTGGATCCAACGGTTGTTGGTCCTTTGTGCTCAAATCCAATGGATCAGATCTGTTCCTCTCCTATGCACTTCCTTCATTCACTGGACGTAGATCTACTGGTCCAGGCTCCCCTCCACAATCGATCAGATGGTTGTTGTTGCTCATCCTCCTGAAATTTTGACTTCTTCTACCTTGGAAGAGTTTTGTCGGTGTTCAAAGGTTTCGACCTTTGAAATTCCTCCTGTGAACCCAACTATCTTGGGTCTCTCTTACACTCTTGAAACCGTTATCTCTTCTGAGATTTAGGACTTATAATAAGTCTGTCTTCCACACACTCCTTGTGTTATCCCTTCTAATCTTGATATCCTCGAATATTTCGATCTCCCACACACTCCTTGCATTTCTGGGATATCGTCAAACTCAGATCCTAAGTATTTCTTGAAAATAAATTCTTCTTGCCCTCCTGGAATTCTCCTTGCTCGATGTACACCTTGCAGAGCTTCTCCTTACAGAGTGTTCAATAACTATGTCTCTTTACGAACTCAACATAGATTTATTTTTGTGCACTCCTTGCACTTCTGTTGATGAAGGTTCAACTCTATCTCTCTTGAGCTTCTTTGAGGTTAACTCACCTCTGTCAACACACTCCTTGCAGACTATGTGCAATCCTTGCACTCGAAACTCAAAGAAGAGAAACACTTGAAACTTATTCAATACTTCACCAGTTTACGCATTCAAACCATGAAATACATAAAACATAATAATTAACACAAATACATAAACACATTGTATGCAGGAAAAACTTCTTTTATATTATCTTTGTGTGTCTATACATATGTTTACAAAAACTGGACTGCAACAGAGTCTCAGTTCTCTCAAGTTCTTGTAACAACCCTAGTTAAATAGTTGCTTAAAGTTTATCAAGTATAGTTAATTAAATAATTAACTGTCCTAATGTGTATTAGTTAAATAATGATTATTTATTAATAATATTAATTAATGTTTAATATATGTTGATTAATTAATTAATTGATTATTTAACACATTTAATGATTGGGGTAACAAATTAAAGGCTTAATAACTTTTAATTTATTATTAGAAAACTTTATGTAGGAAGGGATAGGGTATTGAATGGAGGGATAAGGTATTAAATGGAGGGATAAGGTGGGTGGAATTAAATGAAGGTAGGAGGTAGTGAATGGGAGGAGGATATGAGGGGGCAGAGGCATTCGGGGAGAAGGACCTTTGGAACTTTGGGAAAATAGATCATTTTGAGAGCAGGGACTGTATTTTTCTGTTGGGGATATTTTTTTGGTTTGGAGTTTGGGTGGACTGTTACAGGGGTGCACCAGGTTGCTAGGAGTTTTGGGCTCGGGGGCCAGGAATCCTCACATAATCCTGGAGCTAGGGAGTCGGATAGGCTCTGTTCCTAGCTGGCAGGGAGGAAGGATTCGGTTTTGGGTAGCGCAGCAGCGAGGACAGACGAAGATTGGAGAAATAACATCAGACAGAGGTATGCAATTTCATGAATTTTCTGTGTTATGTGGTTGTTAATTAAATTTACTTTCATGCTGTTCATAAATTTAATTTATGTTGAATAATAAATGATTATAAGTTAATGATGAAATTGTACAGGATATAATTTTCTTTATTCTTTATTTTAGCATGTGTTTTATAAGGATCTGTGGGGATTGTGACCTTACACATGGTATCAGAGCTGTAGTTTAAAATCTGGGACCAAAGGCCCACCTACCCACCTACCCTCCTTACTCTAGAGGAAAGCTAAGCTAAGTGTCCTATAAACAACCCTGAAAACCTGCCTGAAACCCCCTAAAACTTTAAAACTTCTTGTTCTGTACAGGTAAAATCCTTGAAAGGAGTGATATAAACATAATTAACTAGAGGTATAAATAATAGATTTAAGGAAAACTTGTAAATTTGGGCTTGAAGGCCAAGCTCCAGCTCCAACTCCACCTAACCTGCAAGCCAAACACACATTTCTTTTTTTACACAGATATAAATATAAATATAAATATACATACAATTTTTTTTTAGCACAGATATAGACATAAATATAAAATATATATATATGATATATATCTATTATTATGCACAAAAGAAAGATAACAAATCCCCCTCACAATTAAAGGTTTCAGCCATTAGATTTCAGACAAGGCTGAAACAAAAGTTAATTATAATCATTGGGAGTATCTGTTGCAGGAAATTGCAAGTAGTCAGCGCTCCCCGGTGTATCATGAAAAGGGACTAATCGCCTCTTATGGATCCTTGAAATCTGGCGGTGGTGAGTTTACCAATCACCTGCAGGTTTTGGTGTAATGGAAACTGTACTACCAACAAATGGTATCAGAGCTAGAGGTCATGAGTTCAATACACACTCGGCTCGCGCTGAGGGGGAGATTGTTGCACGAAATTGCAAGTAGACAACGCTCCCCAATGTATCGTGAAAAGGGACTAATCACCCTCGTGGATCATTGAAATCTGGCGGTGGTGAGTTTACCAATCACATGCAGGTTTTAGTGTAATCGAAACCGTACTACCAACAATATCCCCTTTTATTTCCGCAAAAAAAAAAAAACCCACCAGAACAATACAAGCCCTTTCTTTTACACATTTCTGCATGAAGTGTTGTGTCTACGCACAAGTTATGTAAGTCTAAACCAAATCCAAATTCCAGTGCACAAGGAAACATGCATCAAGTGCCAAGCCATAAAAGGGAGCATATCGAGCTCATGAGCCATTGATCTCCTTTAAGCATAAAATTGAGTTTCAAATCCACGTGACCTGCGACCTGCAACTGCACACACTGTTGGACACACCTACCACACTTAGAGGGGGGGGTGAATGAGTGTGGGGCTCTTTTTCCCAAAACTTTCCTCTTGCAAAAAAACTCATC
>ML799427.1:103588-128601 GCA_009831015.1 Picea engelmannii
GTTTATGAGTGAGTACGATTTTGGTATTTCATACATCAAGGGAAAGGAAAATGTGGTCGCAGATGCCTTGAGTAGGAGACCACGTGTCTTCTCCTTGGTACCCTTAAAAGTCAATCTGAGGGAACGTGTGTTGACACAACTCCTTGGAGACAGTTGGTATTTAAAGGTTACTTCAAACCTCCAGAGTGGGAGGAAATTAGATCCAAAGTATGAAGGATATAGTCTGGAAGCAGACAGACTATTGAGATATTGAGGAAGGATGTACATCCCTGAAGATGGGGATATTCGAAGCATCATACTGAAGGAAGCACATAGAGCACTTTATTGTGCACATCCGGGTGTGAAGAAGATGTATGCAGACATGAGGAAGTTTTTCTTTTGGGTAGGCATGAAGCGTGATGTATTCCATTTCGTCACCAAATGCCTAGAGTGTCAACAAGTGAAAGCCAACCACCATCACCCAGCAGGCCTCCTACAACCACATGATGTTCCTATGTCCAAGTGGGAAGTCATCTATATGGATTTTGTTGTGGGGTTGCCGCTCACATCTCATAGACACATTGTCATTCTTGTGATAGTTGATAAGTTAACCAAGAGTGCTCATTTTATTCTGGTTAGAGACACTTACGATGTCACTGATGTGGCATGCGTGTTTTTAAGTGAGGTCATCCATTTTCACAAGATACCTAAGAAGATCATTTCAGAGAGGGACTCCAGATTCACTTCTAGGTTTTGGACAAGTTTGTAGTCAGCATTGGGGACTCAGTTGAACTTAAGCACAACTTATCATCCTGAAACAGATGGGAAAACTGAGAGAGTAAATCAAGTCATGGAAGACATGCTTAGGATGTATGTCATGGATAATCAAACCCATTAGGAGAAGTACCTACCTTTGGTAGAGTTTGCCTACAATAACAGTTTTCATAGCTCCATAGAAATTACACCCTACGAAGCTCTTTATGGAAGGCCATGCAGAATGTCATTGAGTTGGGATAGATTAGAAGACCGAGTAACAGTTGGGCCAAAATTGATTCAAGAGATGGAGGAACAGGTGATTCAGATTAGGTAGAGACTAAAGGAAGCACAGAATAGGCAGAAAAGTTATGTGGATGCACATAGGACCAACCGAAGTTATAAAGTGGGAGACCAGGTTTTCATTCGTATCAGGCCTAATAAGAGTACCATATGGTTCGGGAAGGGGACAAACCTCGATTTATAGGACCATTCAGAATCCAAGAGAAAATTGGACCTGTTGCCTATCGTCTTGTACTGCCACCTCACCTGCATAAAACTCATAATGTTTTTCATGTATCTATTTTATGTCATTATGTTGCTGATGAATCACATAAACTAAATTGGAAGGAACTGCAGGTATCGGACGTGGGAACTCTCACGGTAGAACCGTTACACATATTGGACCGTAGAGTCCGACAGTTCAGGAACCGTCTAGTAGACCAAGTTAAGGTCCAGTGGGACAAGTATAGTCCAGGATCTTCTACTTGGGAAGACGTCGAGACACTACGATGAGATTATCCCTCACTTTTTTGACCACCTCGAGAATATGTTTCTCGAAGGTTGGGTGTATGTAACACCACCTTTTGACTTGGACAGTCAGGATTACCTGAGGTCTACACACCTTTATTTTCTATTCACAAGTGAAACTATTAAATAATACACTTGAACTTTTAAGACGTATGAACCTTTATAAATGTTTAAATATTATTGATGATGATGGATATGAAGCGATCTACTATGTGAATGTAAATTCTATGAATGTTTAAAATATTATTGATGATGATAGATATGATGCGATCTACTAAGTAAATGTAAATTCTATGAATGTTAAAATGTTATTGATGATGATGGATATGATGCAATATATTGTGTGAATGAGAATCCTATGAGGGTTTAAATGCTATTAGAATAATGTTGGATATGATGCAATCTATTTTGTAAATCATAATTTTATGAATAGGTGTCATTAATTGAATTATGGGATATTATGAGATCTATTTCTAACTTGAAAACTTTGATGTTAAAATTGTTGGTACGCTGATACCGAATTGAAATTATGATTGTATGCAATTACATGATGATAATGCATAGAAATGTATGAGTTTGTGTTACAGACTAATCTACAGGTTATGGGCTATGAAATAGCCAAGGGATAATGATGATGAAAGTGGATGTCATGAACACTATCCGAGAAACAATATGGTATGAATCTTTGTATGTAACATTATATTGGTTTGGATTCATTGCTATGATATGTGGACCAGTGTTGGATTTTAGGTGGTGAGACTGCCCAAAATTGAATAGATGATGAAAAAAATCCCAGCAACATGGTGCCATTGTATATTCCATTGTAGGGTGTGGACCCTAGTTCTGTTAGGAGGGGTGGAGGCATTTCCCACTGTGTATCCTTCAAAACCTGAAGTCATGGGAGGATGATGTTATCTCACGCTCCCCTAGACGTGTGATGATGACTGTCAGTTGCCTGCTGGGGAAGCTTGGTCAAGATAGTGACACTTCCGCTTACGGGTTCTATTTGGAGTTAGGTCAATATAGTTGACGCTCCAAGATAGTCCAACAAAGGAAGGATAGGAATGGAAGATGGAAGTAAGTTAGGGAGGAAGGATGAGTAGAAATAGTTGAGAGTGTATGGAGATTTGTCTTATGGTGGAACTTATTGTTTTTCCTTCTGAAAAGAAAATGTATATGTATATGAATATTCATAATTATGTAACTAAACTACAATTGTCTAAATAACATTTTTGAGCTAGATAATTGTAATTAAAAGATTTCACAAACATTTGATTGGTTTATTTTCTTTTATAAAATGAATAGTCTTGTTGAATGGATTGGATTCATATGGAAATTACTATAGAGATGATAGTTATTGATATTAGTACATGAACGAGACATGTATGTACTAGCTACACATGCATTTCTTGCACATGTTCACTAGTATGTATGAGTTTCTTGGCTTACTTACTAATAATGTCGGTTATTTGTTAGGAATGTGTGAACCATGTTTCTTTTCCTTTGTATCATAAAATACTTTAACTTTGGGACGAAGTTTCCTGAAGGGAGGGTGTATGTAACAACCCTAGTTAAATAGTTGCTTAAAGTTTATCAAGGATATTTAATTAATTAATTAATTGTCCTAATGTGTATTAGTTAAATAATGATTATTTGTTAATAATATTAATTAATTAATTAATTATTGCTTAATATATGTTGATTAATTAATTAATTGATTATTTAACACATTTAATGATTGGGGTAACAAATTAAAGGCTTAATAACTTTTAATTTATTATTAGAAAACTTTGCGTAGGAAGGGATAGGGTATTGAATGGAGGGATAAGGTGGGTGGCATTAAATGAAGGTAGGAGGTGGTGAATGGGAGGAGGATATGAGGGGGCAGAGGCATTCGGGGAGAAGGACCTTTGGAACTTTGGGAAAAGAGAGCATTTTGAGAGCAGGGACTGTATTTTTTTGTTGGGGATATTTTTCTGGTTTGGAGTTTGGGTGGACTGTTACAGGGGTGCACCAGGTTGCTAAGAGTTTTGGGCTCGGGGGCCAGGAATCCTCACGGAATCCTGGAGCTAGGGAGTCAGATAGGCTCTGTTCCTAGCTGGCAGGGAGGAAGCATTCATTTTTGGGCAGAGTTGGGCAGAGCAACAGCGAGGACAGACGGAGATTGGAGAAATAGCATTAGACAGAGGTACATAATTTCATGAATTTGTTGTGTTATGTGGTTGTTAATTAAATTTAATTTCATGTTATTCATAAATTTAATTTATGTTGAATAATAAATGATTATAAGTTAATGATGAAATTGTACATGATATTATTTTCTTTATTCTTTATTTTAGCATGTGTTTTATAAGGCTCTGTGGGGACAAAAACCTTACAGTTCTCCTAATCTAACTCTACTATGAGTTCTTCTTCTAAGACCTCTATCATACACAGATCTCTCCTAAGTCTCCCTATAAATATGATACAAGATCTCTTTACAAAAGAGGGGCTCTACGAGCTTGTCCTCTCTCACCTAACCTCATCTATTACATTGAAGTTTCATAAATGACCATCTAGTCTGAATTGAACCTAGAGCCATCAACATGTCAGCCATTAAAGGCGACCTTATCTTCTACTTGTACAAAGACATGGATTGGTCTTCACTCGACCTTAGAGCATGCATCCATAAAGGATTATATTTCAAATTTAAAAATGGGAGGGTCGGTGCCTCTCCCTCTCTGAAATGCATGTTGATGTGATGGAATGTTGGCGCGTTGCTGAGGTGGAATGATGCTCTTGCATCACTTTTGCATAATTTTGAAGATTTCTTCACTGAGTTCTCTACCCTTGCAATAGTCTTGGTATTTCTTCATAAAAAAAATTCTCATATTATCCCAAGTTTGAATGTTGTCCCCACCAAGGCCCATAAAAAAATGGAGATATGCACCCTTTACAAAGCACATCAAAGTCAAATAAAAATACGTCGGGGTCTTTTCTAGCCATACCATGAAAGTTTGGTAGAGGAGATGGAGGGATTTTCTTAATTTGTGTTGTTCCAGCAGGATCTCTAATGGGTAATTCAAAGTTGGTTGTCTCCTCATGGTTTTTTCCTGTCACTTCTTCTTATGCCATATCAGGCCACCAAAGAGGTAGTTCTTGTGCTATAGATGCATCAGAGGTGGTTGTCACTATTTTTGGGTCTTGAATAATATTGGTTTGGAATTCAATGTTAAGTTGTCCTTCTAAAATAGGAGTAATCATTGCATCTTCCTTGATTGGTTCAATTATATAAACCTTCTTAGGTCCCTCAAATCTTATTCATGACATTTCTCCTCCAGCCTTCCCTACCAAGGGGTTAGTAAAGTGGGTGGCACTTACAACACCACTAGATGGGGCGACAAGGTTGGGTTTCTTTCGAGGATTTTTACCTCTAGTTCCCTTAGGATTATTCATACAGTCTTATCATTCTATAAAATAAAACTACTAAAATTTCCAATGTGAAAAGGGCCCGTGGAGACTCACCATAAGCCTTGCACCTCTTGTCTTACTTCTTCCACCTTCTGAGTCAAAAATGTTGGTCCTGAAAAAACTAAAAGAGAACAATTGCAGACTCTCTTGAGATTAGCTCCTTCAATGCTTCCCTAGAAACGACACCAAAATGTTGGGTGAATTGTATGATAACAATTCAATACATTAATTATCAATTCGGGTGTGTATAATTATGAAGCACGGAGAAAAATATATGCAGAAAAAATCTCAGAGACACACCATTCCAACAAGCTATGAAATGAATTCAATCTAATTTCTCATCTAACAGTGGAAATTATGAGGTTGAATTGCAGGTTGGGTATATATTTTTACACCCAATAGTACTATGTTGGATCCACTCTGTCAGTTAGATTGAAAACCATTAACTGAAATAAAAGAAACGGAATTGAAAACTAATACATGTGATCAAGGTAATTATCATGGGAAATTGTCAATTAGTGAAGTATGGAAATAGTCAATCTCATAGATATACAAATCTAGACAATTCTTTCCCAAAGAATCACCAACTATACCGTCAAACAATCAAGCATGAAGCTTCATGTTCACAAGAATTAGTTGAACTACAACATGAATCAAATTGCAATATTGATTAACTACAAAATTAAACTATCTATAGGATTTGAACTAAATTAATCGATTACCAATAACCATACTACAATTAATCCTAATGTAACAAAGTAAATAAAACAACTAGGGTGGTACTTCTAATATGAAGGGGTGCCTACCTTCTATCATAATTATTCCCACTAAACACTTACACACTCAGGAACACAATTGATGAATAAGCATGAACTAGTATTTATATTCCAAAATTAACAGAGTACATGGATGCTTGGACTTAGTGCGATTTTCCTCCTTAATGTTGTTACCAGTCTATCAATTCACATGTTTGGGCATTATTTCCTCTAATATTTATACAATGAGATTCAAACTAAAGACTGACAACTCTTAAATTTCCAATCCCGTGCAATCCACCAAATATAGTCAAGACATTACATTTTTGGCTTCAAACAAACTAATTGAACTAACAAAATTTTGTATAACTAAATCCATTACGATTTAATGACCGAAAGCATGAAATTGTAACAACGTCATACGTACTACATGAATTGATTAGATCATGGACCTGCAATAGCACTTATGCTATTGTAGTGTTGGAAAAATCAAATAGTGGATGCCTATGTGTATGTGATTCTCTACATAACCCATATCTTCAAATCAATTGGAATGAGTGGAAAATATCTCAACTGTTGAGGTGACTACTTGACTTGTTCAACAGACTACATGAATGTTCCAATAATTTCATCGTATCGAGTACTTAAACACATTTCATTCATTAAACAAGGAAAAATGAAATACTTAGGCTAAGTTAATTACCTTTGAACCAAAAACACATTTTGAAGGAAAAATGGTCAAGGATATGTCATTGTAGGGTAATAGGATGGAAAATGGAAAGGGAATAGTAAGACAAGGTCCTGTAGACTGTACCAAAACACATCAAAACAAGAACCCTACAATATCCATGATATTCAAATGTTTTGTTTTTTCAAGCCAAATCATTCACCATGTCACTCTACCTATCCCATGTGTCCTGACACCTATACACCGAAACATTCAATATTACATGGCGATCAAAATTTGGGTTTTTGAATATGGTCAAGGATAAAAATTAAGTCACATATTGTCAAGTACACTAAAATCACAACTTACGATAAGCATGTGCGAGGAAATTTTTATAAACTAAGTGTTATATTTTGACCTTGTTAATGTGGTATAATAGTTGTGACCATTTGAAACTCAAAACAACCGGAAATTTGTTTACATGTCCACTATTTTATCTTGCAATATTTTCAAAACATAATTGAACTAAAATAATAATTAAACCGGTTTTACTTTTAATCCAATCATTGTAATGAATATATTTTACACATTTGTTTAGCAATTGATTTTTATTTTTTGGAATAACTAATTATGTTTAATTATGTCTGCAGTTTTTTAGGATGAAAAAAATAGTCATGAAGACTAGGAGCATGAGTTATGGAAATTATTCATGTTTAGGGTCTAATAAAAACATAGTCACGTTCAACATTTTGGATCAAATGCAACAAAATACCCTTTAATAGAAGTGGAGAAGATTTACAACAATATTATGATCGAGAAATTTGTTCCATATTTTGTTTTACATAATTATTGAAACTATTGTAACAATCAATTTTTTGATAAATTTGAATGGATACTAGAGATGTAATAGACTAGTATAAAAGATCAACTCTTTATATAGAGAAAGGGGGTTGCAATTTATTTCCAGGAGGTTGGCACTTCTGAGTTTCTTCTAGTATATTTCTATCAGGTAGAGAGGGAGGAAGACTAGGAAATCCTTGTGATTTTTCTTGTATATTCTTATCAAGAGAAGGAGAGGGCTTTTGTCTGGTGTGAAGATTTCTTTCTATCTGGATTTTTGATCTTTAGGAATTCTTTCCAGAGGCTGAAATATTTGTATTCAAAAAATATACTATTATCAGTTTTGATTATATAGTAAAGGACTAGATATTTCAGAGAAATGTGCTCAAGTGAACGCTGGATTGTATGTTTCTACATTACTATGAATCATAAAGGTTTATCATTCATGTATTTGTTGGGGAACATGGTGGAACATGACATGAAATGGAGGACATAGTATTGCAGATAATCGAATAGGAACAAAAAAATCTCGAAGATAAAGGATGGTGTCTAAATCCATCATTACAATGCTTAATTAGAGAACACTGTGATGAAAACATCATAGTGCATGTTGCACATCTTCATTTGGGTGATCTATTGCACAATATTAATTCATGATGGTGATAATAACCCAAGGGGTCTACTTTTATAGTCTCAATATATAACTAACTTCCATAGAATACAGAATATCTTGTCCACATATAATAGTCAGTTGTTAGAGTTGACTATGCCAAATCCACTATGTCAAGTCAGCTCAGCAAGGATGCTCGACCCAACCACTTACACATCCAAAGCATAGTTGATTGTTGGTCTGGTCAATCAATCACCTGACTATATTTGACTACTGGTCGATTTTCCGATTGGCATGAACATTGACTACTCGACCAACTTGTGTAGTGTGTTGGTCGATGACTTGACCATCTGTATCAATATGTGGGTCGACCTCTTAACCAACTGAACCCAGGAGATGTGTAATGAACCATCAAGGCTTGATGTTCCAACACCCCCCAACAACACACATCTCTAGAGATTCAGGAGGTGAAATTAATTCATTAGGAAACCCCCCCATAATTACAACTTCATGAAGCCAAGCATCATGTGAAGCTTGATAAATCTGGCTTCAACTAAATTTTTGGTGAAGATATCAAAAACCTAATTTTTTTTCGACAATATTCAAGAGAGACAATATTCTCATGAACCAACTGTCTCAAATAGTGATCATGGAGCTCAACATGTTTCATCTTATTGTGGGAAACAAGATTGTCAACAACCTATATAGTACTCTAGTTATCATAGTAGATTGTAGTCTAGGTGTGAACATGAAGGCCAAGTTCTCCCAAAAGTTGGTGAATCCATACTTATTACCTTCTTGAACGATGCCATGATATTCTACTTCTGTAGTCGACAAAGATACTACCTTATGTTTCTTGCATGACCACACCAAAGGTATAGTGCTATAGTGAAACACACAACTATAAGTGCACTTCTGATCATCATCGTCATACTAGCCCAATTGAATTTGGTGAAGTCGACTAGCGAATCTGAACTTCAACAATACTGGATACCAAATTGAGTGGTACCCTTGATATAACAAACATTTCATTTGATTTATTTCTAGTGGATTTATTTTTGGTCTTGTATAAACCAAAAAACCACACTAACAACAAAGGAAATTTTAGGTCGACTATGAGAAGATAAATAAGACTGTTGACCAATTGTCGATAAAGTGTAGCATCAATTACATGTGTTTGATAGGTTTTGGTAAGATTTACTCCAGACTAAATTGTATTATCACAGGGCTTGCAATAAACTATATTAAAACATATCAACATATCCATCACATATTTAGATTAAAAAATGAAAAATCCATCACAAAGTGGTAATACTTGAAGACCCAAAAAATAATGCAGAGTACCAAGATCTGTCATATCAAAGGAGTCAATAAGTTGTTTCTTAAATATAAGGATGAGATCATTTTTATTACTAGTAATGAGTAATTCATCTACATATACAACAACAATCAAGGTGTCTCCATTTGTATGGAGTACATACAAGATGTGATCAAATTCACACCATTTGAAATCAAGTTGAAGAAAGAAACTGTCGATTCTAGCATACCAGGATCGAGGGGGTCTATTTCAAACCATAAAGTGAGTTCTTGATTTGAAATTTTGTTTTTGAATATGTCACAAAATCAGGTGGCAGTTCCATGAAAATATCTTTAGATAGGTCTCCATGAAGAAAATCACTCATCACATCCATCTGATGGATTTTCCATCCAAAATGAGCAGCAAGGGAAATAATGAATCGAACAGAATTCATCTTTGTGAAAGGGGAAAAGGTTTCAGTGTAGCCGATGCCTTCTTTTTGAGAAAATACCTTTGAAACTAGGAAAGATTTATGTTGCTCAACAACACCTCCAGAGGTAAATTTGGTCCTATAGACCCATCAACACTTCACAAAGTTCTTTCCTTCTTATCAACGAACCAAATCCCAAGTGTGATTATTTGACAAAGAATCAATTTCGGTCTTCATGATTTTCTACCATTTAGTTCATCCTTCAACATATGATTAGGTAACATGATAAAAAATTTAGAGTACACGAGTCATCAAGGCAATGCTGGAATGTTTCATTTGAATTCGAGTTTGTCATCCATAGGAGGCATCTCCATCATCAATGCCAACAAATTCAATTGTCTTGGAAGCCCATATGGGTTGACAAGAAATAGGTGAACTATGTTTCATATCAACAGGTTATCATAATTCATAGGATTTTCATTCGACAGACCAGTCGAAACAAAGGATGAAGGACCAATCGACTCATAGGTCGATGGTCTAGTCAAAATAGGGAGAAATTTTTTCTATCCAGTTGAAGGAATAAAGTATGGAAAAAGAGCACCAATGTCAGATAAAACATCAAGGGGATCATCCTGCATCAATCTAGAATATGCATTCAACAACTTGATTCCAAAATATTTCTTATCAAACCATACATTACGTCTGATAATAAATTTTCATTTGACAGGGTCAAATAGTCGATAAGATTTCGACTCTTCAGAGTATCCCATCATGATGAAAGCATGAATCTTTGCATCCAACTTCTTTCTGTAATCATCAAGAATGTGATCCAAGGAAACATATCCAAACACACAAAGGTGTTCGAATGAAGGCTTATTCTCATGCCATTGTTCAACTGGAATCATGGAAGGAACAAATTGAGTCGAGATGAAAATGAGTACATAATTTTCACAACATATCACTTAAGCCCAAAAGAAAAGGAGGTAGGTCTTCCTGCAAAAAAAACTATCTATTTCTACTAACATCCAATTTTTACATTCTGCAACACCATTTTGTCGAGGAGTGTGAGGAATCGGCCGCAACTAGTCAATACCATATCAAGGTAGGTATTCTTCAAAAGGTTGATTTACATACTCGCCATCATTGTTTGATATCAAACATTTGATGGGTCGACCACATTTCTTCTCAGCAAAGGATTGAAATTCCTTGAAATTCTCAAAGAAAAGGTTCTTATTCTTCATAAAATAAACCCATGTAAAGTGAGAGAAATCATCAATGAAAGTCAAAATCTACCTTTCACCTACTAGTGAAGGTAGATTGATGCAACAAAAATAAATGTGAACCAATTCTAGTAGGTTTTATGCTCACCATGCGTTTCCAGAGTCGAATGGTGCCTAATGATGCTTCCCAAGCACACAACCCTTACAAATTCCTTCGGGAGGAAAAACCTTTGGCAAACCAACAATCATGTTCTGAGTTTCTAGTGTCTACAAACTTTGGAAATTTAGATGCTCGAGTTGCTCATGCCAAATTCAACTTCTCTCATCGATGTGAGGAACAAGTGCAGTCAATTCTATGTCAGGTCAAGTCATTTCCTGGAACTTGTACCAACTATCCGTCAAGTAGAGAATCCCACCGATGACAATCGACTTGCCTTTCTTCAAATCACAAACATAGAACCGATCTGTCCAAAATTCCATGATATTACTTGCCTATTTCAAGTGAGCAATGAAAAATAGATTGGCACTGATATTTGGCACATGATAGATGTCGAAAATATTTCCATGTCAAAAAGAAACATCACCTTGACCAACAAAATCCAAAGAAAAATCATCAACAACATATATTTTACTCTCCTTAGCTTCATCCAACCACGTGAATAAGGAAAAATCCTTAGCCATATGATGGGTGCACCTAGAGTTGACCACCCATTCATTCCATGTAGAATGAGACAACTGTTAATGTTTAAGCCATTATTATAAATGTTTGTGTTTCATTAGATAACAATAGCATAATCCTAGATCATTGAGAAATACACAATCACAAGAGACACAACATTTATCCTGGGAAACCCTCTAGGGGAAGAAAACCCAGCAAAACTTCCTTAATATAGATATCCAATACAATGCCAAGAGATCTCTTAAACTAATACAGAAAATCCTCTCCCAGATATGCGCCACTCTCTCTCTCCTTCTCCAGTAGTAGATCTGAACTTGTCTCTCAAATGAGCAAGTGAGTTGTGTGTCTAAGTGAGGTGCTAGCCTCCTTATTTACACAATTCTGGCACATGTGAAGTGTCTCTTCACTGGCAGGGCTGACTTCTCAAACTGGGTGGGTAAACCCACCTTTATTATATTTCTGGGTCTCTTTAATATTTGTTGGGGCCGACTTCTTATTCTACCTATTACAATTGTCTTTTGACCAATCCGCAAAAGGGGATTTGGTCCTATTACAATAATTGACATGATCAATCCACAATGGGGATTGATCCTATGAATAATATATCAATAATAATAAGAATACACTTTGCAGTTACATTATTTCAACACTCCCCCTTAACAAGAAGGGTATTCTTCAGCAACATCATGCGAGAGAGAGAGAGGACAACATCATCAATAGCATCAAGTGGGTGAGAGGACAACATCATCAATATCATCTTGGAACACTGACTGGCATATCTATAAATCATCGGAAGTTTTCTTCATCAGAAACAAATAGGTTGGTCAACAACTTTTGAAGGCATATAGTTTCATAGCTGGCAGAACATGCATCAATGTATTCTTCTTCTGATGTGCTGAGAGAAATACTAGATTGCTTCCTACTCTGCCATGAGATCATGGCTGATCCCAAACTGGGAAAAAATCCTGAAGTGCTTTTCTTGTCAGAAACACTTCCTGCCCAATCTGCATCAGTATAGCCACTCAATGTGAAATTATGATCTCCATCATAGCTGAGACCATAATATATTGTACCTTTAAGGTACCTCATCACATGTTTTGAAGCCACTAGGTGAACATGTCTGGGTTCTACCAGAAACTAACTCAAGGTGTTCACAGCAAAACAAATGTCTAGTCTAGTGTTCATTAGGTACATCAGCGATCCAATAATCTGTTTGTACAGTGTGGCATCAATCAACTATGATGAAGTATCGACCAACAGCTTCAGCTTCGCTTCCATGGGTGTATTCATGGGCTTGCATTCCAACATGTCGAATCTCTTCAAGATTTCGACTATGTACTTCCCTTGGTTAAGGAAGATCTTCTCAGGACTCTGCCATACCTCAAGACCTAATAAATAATGCATTAGGCCAAGGTCTTTCATTTCAAATTCCGAGGCAAGTCTCTTTTTACATTCAGTGATGAGCTTTTCTTCTCCAGTTAAGAATAAGTCATCCACATATAGCAATAAGATCACTGGCTCATTGTTCATGATTTTGAAGTAGAGATTAGAGTCTGCTTTACTCTTGGTAAAGCCTAAGCTTGTCAAGAAACTGTCTATACAACCATACCAAGCTCTAGGAGATTGCTTCAATCCGTATAAGGATTTCTTCAATCTGCAGACATGAGACTTCATGTCTTCAACCTCAAATCCTTGAGGTTGCTCTATATACACTTCCTCTTCTATAACACCATTTAGGAAAGATATATTTACATCCATTTGGTGAAGCTTCCACTTCATCTTAGCTACAAGAGCTATGATGGTTCTGATCGAAGTGTATTTGGCCATAGGAGTGAATGTATCTTTGTAGTCAATGCCTTCCTTCTGGGAAAATCCACGAGCGACAAATCTTTCTTTATACTTCTCAATACTTTCATCAACATCATGTTTTATTTTGAAGATCTGTCTGGAGGATACCACATCTTTATTTTTCGGTCTGAGAACTACTTCCCATACTTCATTATTCATTATGGATTGGTATTCCTTTGTCATGGCATATACCCATTCTTTCCTCTGAATGGTTTCTTCAAAGTAGGTAGGCTCCTCTTCTAGGAGATCACACATCAAAACTGTATAATTGGAGAATGGCTTTGGTCTTTTCACCTATCTCATAGCTCCTTGGGGAACATCGTACTTCTCTCCATCTAGAATAAGCTCTCTAGCCCAAGCTAGCTTTATTTTATGGAGGATCGTCATCTGAGGAGGTTCTTGCACTTCTACTATATCATGGTCTTCTAGAAGTTCCTCATTAGGAGAAGTTACGACTTCCCTCATTGGTTCTGCAGCTCTGGGAACCTCCCTCATTGCAGTATTGGGGATTATGGGTTCCTCTTCATATACCTCTTCAAGCTGGCATATTTTAGATTTCTTGAGCACTGCATATTCATCAAAGGTCACATCCCTACTGATCTCAATGTGATGTTGACCTGGTATATAGATTTTGAAGGTCTTGGAGACCTCACAGTATCCCACAAATATTCCCTTCTTTCCTGAAGGGTCCATCTTGTTTCTCTTTTCTTTAGGTATATGAATAAAAACTAAACAACCAAATATTTTGAGATGGCTTACCTTTGTCTTCTTTCCGGTGAACATCTCTTTCGGTGTCTTGAGCCCAAGTGCACTATGGGACAATCAGTTCCGCACATAAACAATTTCCATTGCTACTTCTGCCCATAAGCACATAGGAAGATCTTGATCATGGATCATAGTATTCATAGCTTCCAGTATGGTTATGTTCTTTCGTTCAACTACACCGTTTTGTTGGGGATTATAGGGAGTAGTGAGTTCCCTCTTGATCCCAACATCTTTGTAGAAGTTCACAAACTCTTTTGAGGTATATTCTCCTCCAATATCTGACATGAGTATCTTAATCTTTCTTTCAGAAAGGTTATCTATCAAGGCTTTGAATTCCTTGAACTTATTGAACACTTCATCTTTAGTTTTTAAGAAATATATCTAGGTTTTACGAGATTAATCATCAATGAATGATACATAATATACATACCCGCTAATGGAGGATGATGGAATTGGGCCACATACATATGAATGGATGAGTTCTAGGACTCCTTCTGTCTTGTTGTCCCTCTTCGGAAACGGGTTCTTGATGTTCTTCCCTTGTGCACATCCATTTCATATGCCTTTATGGTCACCTTTGAGTTCTGGTAAACCTGTGACCGCTTTGCATATGTATGGTAGTGCCTTGTAGTTGATGTGGGCTAACCTTCTATGCCAAAGTTCACATGAGTTTTCAATGGCGTGGGTCATGGCAGCCTCTAAGTGACCCTTTAGTTTATACAAGCCATTTTCTTCACTCCCAATGATGATTGCTTCATTTAAGGTTTCTCCTTTAGCCCACATAAGAAATTATCCATCTATAAAGGCAACTCTGAATCCTTTCTTTTCTAAAGATGAAATGGAGAGTAGGTTCTTCTTCAATCCTGGTATATATAGTACATCCTTCATTTTTAGTGAATTCCCTTAATTCAATTTATGGTTTGATTCTCCCACTCCCTTGATGGGATATTGGTAATCATCACCAAGTGTCACTTTTTGAGAAAACTTATTTTCTGAGATACAAGAGAGAATGTTTCTTTGTCCCTTCATGTTCTTGGATGCACCACTATCAATGAGCCAAGTGTCCTCTCCAGTTGTTACAGATCCTGAGAGGGTCGATATCAAGACATGGTCTTTGATCTAATCTCTTATCATCTTTGTGGGTGGCTCTTCATCTTCGACTACATGGGCAAGGAGCCTCTTATGTTTTCTCTTGTATTATTCTCATCTAGCTAGACAAAAATTCGCAATGTGTCCCATCTTGTCACAATGATAGCATTGTACAGATGAGTAGTATATTTCCTTTCGTTGTCCTCTCTTCTAAAATCTCCTTGGATGAGATTCTTTATAATTGAATTTGTTTGACTATCGAGGCTCTTTATGAGTCTCCTTTTGGAAGTGGGGTTTCTTCCTTCCTCCTTTGGTGTGAGTAGCTAGGGATTGATCATCATCCATTGCTAGCAACACTTCATGATTCACTACACTTGTTTCTTCTTGGATGCATTCTTCCCATAGACTATCAAAATTCAGTTTCTCTATTCTGGCACATATCGTTTGGATGAAAGCATCCCAAGGTCTTGTGAGACCATTTAGGGACGTCATTATGAGTTCATATTCATCTATGGTATCTCCAATAGCTTCTAGATGTTCTTTGAATTCTGAGATTCTGGAGAAGTATTCCTGAATCATTTCTCCTTTCTGCATCCTTGTATTCTTCAGTTGAGTTCTTAGATTCATCTTTCGGTTTATGTTCTTTCCTTCATACAGTCTGGTCAAGGCATCAAACATTTCTTTCAGAGTCTTCTTAGATGACACATAAGGAATCAGGTGGTCTTTGATTGAATCTGCAATGATTCTTTTGGCCCTTATTGTGTCCTTTCGATGCTTTTCCTTTTCTGCAACATCGACGGGTTCTGGTATTTCTTCTTTGATGAATCTTATTAGGTCATTCTCTTCAAGAATGAGGCCAATCCGATACTTCCAGGCACAAAAGTTTTCCACTCCTTCTAACTTGTCAACAAGCTTAACGCTTGTAGACATCTTTACCTGGAGCTAGGAAAATGACTGAAAAATGAAAGTGCTGAAAATAAAAAACTGAACTTACCAGGAGGTGCGCTTGGCTGAGGCGAGTAGCCTAGTATGTTTGGATCTGAGAAAATCCAACTTTTTCTCCTTCAAATTTGATCTGCGTATTTCTGGGCTGGTGCTTCTGGTACCTCTGGTACTCTGGTACTTATGGTACTTCTGGTACACTGGTTTTCTGGTACTTCTGGTACTTTGTGAAACTAGGGTTTCACTTTTTGATAGATCTAGCCACTGAAAAGGTGTGCTGAGAGTGCCAAATTGATCCTTAGGGGAGGGCACACTTTTCTAGATGGTTTTTGGGCTGAAAAGCTTCACAATAAAAAAGCCCTAATTTTCATGTACGGTAACAGTGACGTTTTTCACTTGTGAAAGATGCTTCCTTCAGCTTGGATCTGATACCATGTTAATGTTTAAGCCATTATTATAGATGTTTTCATTTCATTAGATAACAATAGCATAATCCAATATCACTGAGAAATACACAATCACAAGAGACATAGCATTTATCCTGGGAAACCCTCTAGGGGAAGAAAACCCAACAAAACTTCCTTAATATAGATAGCCAATACAATGCCAAGAGATCTCTTAAACTAATACAAAAATTTGTCTCCCAGATATGCACCACTCTCTCTCTCCTTCTTCTCCAGCAGTAGATTTGAACTTGTCTCTCAAATGAGCAAGTGAGTTGTGTGTCTAAGTGAGGCGCTAGCCTCCTTATTTATACAAGTCTGGCACGTGTGAAGTGTCTCTTCACTGGCAGGGCCGACTTATCAAACTGGGTGGGTAAACCCACATTTATTATATTTCTGGGTCTCTTTAATATCTGTTGGGGCAGACTTCTTATTTTGCCTATTACAATTGTCTTTTGACCAATCCGCAAAAGGGGATTTTGTCCTATTACAATAACCGACATGATCAATCCACAATGGGGATTGATCCTATGAATAATATATCAATAATAATAAGAATACACTTTGCAGTTACATTATTTCAACAACAACAAGGCCTAAGAATTTCCAACTTGGAAGGTGAAATTATCAGCGGGTCAATGAACAACAAAAACATCTCTTTCAAGGCATTTAACCTTCTCTAAATTGTCTCTCTTCTTATAGAAATTTTTCTCCACATGTCCAGCCTTTCCACAATATTAACATGTCTTATTCTTTCAATTTCGTTGTGGTTCTTTCTGTGGTTTCTTGTCATGGTATGAAGGTTTTTATGTAGAGCCATCAAACTACACTCTATTCCTAGGATCCATCTTGTCCTTTCCCTTGAGAAAGAGGGCCTAGTGTTTACCACCAATATTTCCTTCTTCAAACCGTCTGTGTTGATCGGTAATTAAAAGGCCACGTCAAGCTTCGAAGTTTTAATCCTTACCATATTCCTTGCATGTTTTCCAATTGGTTTGGAAAATTGACATGAAGATGTCGAATGGTATTCTCAACTTCATCAAGATGAACTCGATGAGTTGGCGATCCTTCTTTTGATATCTCTTTCCACATTCGCCCAATTTCAACTGTAGTTCCTCAAAATGCGCCAAATAGTCATCCATTATCTCAAAGGAATGAGGATCGAGAGAGATCAACTATTTCTCCAACTGCATGATGTGGATCTCATCGACTCGGTCGGACAAGGTTTCAACTTCTTCCATACTTGATCAGGACAGTCGATTCCACTGATGTAAAAATGAATATCCCATGAGATGTAGGTCGTAATGACTCCTATAGCCTCATCCTTCTTTCTATCAACAATGAGTTTTGTTTGATCGTCTGTTGGATCTAGAATCACAACCTTCATATGCTGCCACAATCATTTTCTCTTAAGTGGGGTTTCCAAACAAATTGGTGTGTTTCAATAAGTTCTAATCAGAAAACCACTGACCTAGAGTCAATCACAAAACATATCTGACTCGACAAGGTTTACAGATAATAGGTCAAGGTTTTAAACCATTGGATTTGATACCATGTTTTGGAATAGGGTGGAATACGACATGAAACAAAGGACAGAATACTACAAATAATCAAAGAGGAATGAAACAATTTTGAAGATAAAGGGTGGTGTCTAAAGACACCATTACAACACTTAAGCAAAGCACATTGTGATCAGAAAATCATGATGCATGTTATAAATATTGTTCTGCATGATTTACTACACAATCATAATTCATGATGATGATAATGACCCAAGGGGTCTACTTTTATAGGCTTGATATCTAACCAACTTCCACAGAATCTGAAAGATCTTGTTCACATGTAATCGTCGACTATTAGAGTTGAATTTTCCAATTTTGATCTGTCGAGTTGGCTTGACAAGGATGCTTGATCGGACTGCTTACACATCCAAATCATAGTCGATTGTTGGGTTGGTCGATCTATCTCCCAACTATATTTTACTCTTGGTTGACTATTCGACCGAAAATCATGTCGACTACTCGACCGACTCATGTTGTGTGTCGGTTGATTGCTCAACTAATTGTATCCAAATGTAATTTGACTTCTCAAATGAATGAACCCATGATATGTGTGATGAGCCATCAATGCTTGATGTTCCAACAACGTTCATGTGAAATCTTTTTACAATTTAGTTAAATTCTTCAATTTTATCATACACAGACACATGCGTACTTTTATTGTAATTTTATGAATAACTATTTATTCAAAAAATAGCTATATTTTTATTTGTGCTTGATGTATTATTGAATGAGATAATTTTTTCCTTGAATTTAATAATAAATTATATTATATTTTGTTTGATCTCAAGTGTTGATTGCAATGAAATTTTTTAATATCATTTGTATGTGGAATTTCTTCTCATTCATGTTATTGGAATATGCATTGCAACTTATGCTAGAAAGATATTGATTTTCTTCTTATATTCTAGTAATGAATTGCATGCTTGCAATCAATCTCTCTATCACTGTGAAATTAGGATTAGATATAGGATTGCATTTGCACAATTAAATAGGACTGCATTTAGGATTTACGAAATTTTTAATGAAATCCTACTTTTGAGGAACAATATATTTAATGGAAATCAGACCCACATACCAGAGGACATCACCACACCAAAAGAGTATAGGCCTAATTGGGGCCTTGATCAGGTGATGATCCCCTATTGCAGGAAGGAATTTTTCTTCCTGTCAACAATAGAATAAGTTCTTCTCATTACATTTATGCCCCTTACTATACTTACTATCACAATTGAAATTTAGTCCCTTTTCTCTTCTTTCATCCATTTTCTGAGGTGTGAACCTTGTCGGTTGAGTGAGGTTAAGAGAGGAAACATGGTGCTCTCTATAGTTGTTATTGTCCACTCTTCTAGTAGCCATATTTTTTTCCACTTTCCTTGCCATACTGTAAGATTTCTCTAGGGATTTAGGTTTGAAGAGACACACCTCATTTTGAATGTTTTCCTTTAAAGTACCCATAAAGATCTCTAACAAATTATCCTCAGGAATGTTCTTTACCCTGAGACTGAGCTTTTGGAATTGTTGAATGTGCTTTGTAATTGGACCTTTTTTCTGAATATTTATCAATTGACTAAATAATGTATTTCTCTTCATATCCCCATAATGCGATATTAATTCATCCGTAAAAATGGACCAAGAGATAATATAATTCTTTTTTTCTTTCAGAAATCCATTTTATTTTATTTTTGTTAATGTGGCCGAACCGATTGGCATCGGGATTAACCTGTGGCTTGAGAAACCGTGACTCAGGGGCATCTAAGCCGTCAAAATCACCCGAGGATCGCACCCGGCCTGAGCCACACCAACCCTTAACATGGTTGGATTTTTTGTCCCCGCAGGTTTCAAACCGGTGAATTTTCAACACGGAGTGGCTTAACAACACACTCTGTCACCGACTGTCCTACACCTCGGGGACTTCTTTTAGAAATCCATTGTTACCAAACAAATTGATCATTTTCTAAATACAAGGATTCAATATGTACCTTTTGTAAGATTTTCACTTGGTGTAGATACAAACTTTTCTCCATTTGGAATATCCATGTTATAGTATCTTTACCACTTCCTCATATTTATCTTTGAAATGAATTTGTTCCTTTGTGTCGCAATGAAACCTTGATGATGTGGATCTTGAACTGAAGAATGATCATGATTCTAGGACTCAATATTTATTTCCTTTACATTTTCATGGTTTCCTTGCATTTTGATATCACCTTTAGGGAGTCTCTCATATATAGTATGTAATATCGTGGAAGACATGTAATTTTTGAAATATAACATCCTATTTTCCATATTCTCATGATTTCCATCCAGCTTATTTTCCACCTTTCTATTCTAGTGAAAAATTTATTCTCTTTCTTCTTGAGTCACGGTTGAGCTCTCTGGAGGTTTATTTGGTGAAATAAATTTTGTAGGAACATTTTAAGCCATGTGAGAAAACAATATTATCATATTTTACTTCTTTATCACAAATTTTGAATCACCAAAAATAGATCTTCCAATCAAAAGTTATGCCAATTGTAAGTTATGTACCTTTCAAACCCTAATTTGGAGAACATTTGGATGTTTAACCTTTGTATTAATATATATATGAAATTTTAACCCTTATGAGTCTGAAATTTTGGATTGTAGTACTTTCATATGACCTCTTAAACTCCTAAAATTTTCACAGTCTAAACCTTCATTGATAAAAACGTTATAGCAAAAATACCAAAATGTCTTGTTTAAGACTAATTTCAGGATTATTAAAGAACCCCAACTTCCATAAGATATATCTCACAAATTTTAATGATTCAAAATATAAAATATTTTCCACTTGTAATTAAATATGCCTCCTCGTTATTCTGAAAATTTTAGAGTCTGAAACATCACCAAAATGTTTTTATAGAGAAAATAAAAATATTACTTGTTTGAGACTATTTTCAGGATTAGTCACAAGCCCTAAATTCCACAGGATATATCTCTAAAACTATAACAAACCATAACCTAAAATACTTACCACATGTTCTTATATATCATTCATTAGTCTCCTCAAATTTTGGTTGTCTGAAACGTCCCAGAAAAAAAATTATAGTGAAAATTACATGATGGCTTACTTGAAGCAGAAAAACCTTAGGATCAATGCTCTCATACCAAATGTTATGAAACAATTCCTTTATAATCATAAAAATTAAATGAATAACAATCCACTTTGAGGGGGAAACCTCCTTTTACATTATATTCAAGGTACAAGATGAGATAAGATGATCCTAAGACTAGGTCTCATTGGTATATATTAGGAGAAAAAGGGTACAATTATAATGAAATGATGCAATGAAGGGTTATATCCTACCTAATAATATAACACTGCAAATGTAATAATTCAATATACATGGCTTAATAATGGGTTTTATACTTAGTGTTGGCGACGGAAGTCACTCCTGGATTGCTAGCAGGAGCAGAGCCCGACGCCCATCAGTTTTATGTCACGATTGTTCATAGATGGGTGATCAAATGGAAGGAAACTCGAAACAATAGTGTTCCAACTCTAAAAATAGGCCAGGTATGCATGAGCAAGTGAGGTCTTGCGTAAATTTCAGACAGTGAGCTGTAGTAAGGGGTGAACAGGCGGAAGACTTATGGAGAAGAGTGCGAAGGTATGTTATAAACAATAGGTTCCTAACAGACTGTAGAAGAAGGCATCCCAACACAAGGTCTTCTTGTATTTGAATACAGAGCACCAAAAAATACAATAATGCCACGATAAATCATTTATCATAACAGAAATGCAACAATTCGCATGACTCAGTCAATCATGAACTTCCTAGCACAAGATGAAAAACTTAGACGGGTAAAGAAGAATTGTCTGTCATAAAACAAGAAATCTCATATACAGATACATAAGCTGGAAACTGAAAAAATTGCTAAACATTACAATAGGGAGCTCTGCTCAACCATCGATAACTCCAAAAATACAAAGACTGAGTCTATATACTCAGGAAAAATCACCTCACAGAGGCGTGCCTAGCCACCCCAAGGCTTGGTGTCCCTTCAATCAAACTCGTACTAGTATCTTTCTTTAAATGTCACCTTGACTATGCATGGTTCCTGTAAGGAGGGTAGCTGAGCCATTAAGCGCCCAGCTAGCGTGCGCGGACTTCTTCGTCGAGCTGAGGACTTCGACATGGCCTCTTTGAGGAAAACGGTACATAGGACCTCTGCAAGTGGACATCTTTCCAGACTCTCCATTCCCTCATTTAATGAATGAAAGGAGGCTTCAACTACTCCTTCTTATCTTTATTTACTTCAAACGAAAACTAGGAGCGAAATCGCTTCTGATGGCATCTAAAAATTGTGACGATGCTTTCGACGACTGGACACAACACCTTTAGGCCCCCCTTCCACTTAGCTCTTTTAATTTCTCGCGTTACCGTGGACATTGACCCTGCTTTTATCCCCATGGAGGCTTTCGGCGTTCGTGAATAAGGACGATTGTTCTTTGTGCCTTTGAAGTCACGAGAGGCGAAACGCAAAGATGGCGTAATCATGTGCCAGGTGTCCTTCTAGATCCGACGATTCTTAATTCTCCCGATAATACCGTGGGCCTGGGCCATGGTCTCTCCTATCACTTCGCGCATTGGAACATAATGGGACTATCCTTTGCATTTTGGATTCGCGAGGGGCGACACGCCGAAACGGCTTAATCATGCACCACGTGTCTGTCCAGATCGGACGACCCGGATAATCTCGTCAGTGTTGTGGGCCCTGCCACTTGTCAACGGTCCGCTCCCCGCTGTGAAAGCCTGCCACCTGTATCCCACTATGGTCTTTAACTCCATCGGGAAATCGTGTATCGGGATATCGCGATTCCCGCTATCATGTGCACGGGACTTTCAGTTCCCAGATCCCCGACTCTGCGGCATCTCTTGCCACGTGTCCCTTCTGATAGGCGGCTTCGATCCAGTTGGGAAATCACGTATCGTGATTCCTACATGCAAGAGTTCCCTGTCTTAGAAAACTCTGATTCTTCGATGAACCGAACCCCGACTCTCCTCCACACACTAGGACTTAAACCCGGTGCAACTTCTTGAAATCTAACGGCTAACGGGATTTCACCGATCTCCTCTGAAAGATTATGACCATTGATTTGCTTTAAGGATGGTTCCCGACTGCCGAAGAAAAAAAAATTCCCGCTTGCTTGCTTTACTTGCTGCTTCAAACTGGGATTCCCTCATGATATGCTCAGGTGCTTCTCGTGCCAACTGTAGACTTGGGTACACCTAATCCTGAGGCAAGAAATATCGCTAACATTAGGCTCCATGGGGGATAGAGTCATCCCTGCGATGCTCTAAGAACTCATTCCGCAACTTCAGTGCCTTGCTGTTGGGCTATGGAGTCATTTATTAAGCCAAAAACATAAAAGAAAATAAACACAGAAGTAAAAGACAATATTTACAAACAGAGGAGCCGTCTAAGGCTCAAATAAAACATTGTTTTAGAAAATGCCCATTCACTGCGCTGTTGAAAACCTCTTCACCCTCCAGATCCTGCAACCCATAGGTGTTGTTGGAGAACATCTCATAGATTTTAAAGGGGCCGATCCAAAGGGTGTCGAATTTGTTGTTCTTGCCTTTATCATGTTTGGGTGCGTCCCATTTAAAGACCGAGTCCCTGATCTCGAACACCTTTTTCTTGACCTTTTTGTCAAAATCCTGCTTGATCTTCTGTTGATGACTATAAGCTGCGTCCCTCGCTTGTTCTCCGATCTGCTACACTTCCACTATCTGATGAATTCTTCTGATCATATGATCTGGTTCTCCCTCGTAGTCTTGAAATAATTTTTCCACAGGTAAGGCGAGCTGAGTAGGGAAAACCGCCTCTGCTCCATAAACTAGTTGAAACAGCGAAGTGCCTAGAGACCTCTTCTTGGTAACACGATCGGCCCACAGAGCAAATTTCAACTTTGAATCCCAAGCTCTTTTGTTATCCTCTAACAATCTTTTGATGATATTTATCAGGCTTTTGTTGGAGGATTCCGCTAAACCATTTCCCTGGGGATAGTAGGGGGTGGAGTGAACTAGTGAGATCTGAAACTACTCACAGAACTTAATTAGAGGTTCAGATTTGAAAGAAGCAGCATTATCGGTGATGATCCTGCTGGGACAGCCAAAGTGGGCTATGATATCCTCCAGGAAGCTGATAATTATTTTGTGTGATGTGCTTCTGGTGGGGACAACTTCTATCCACTTGGTGAAATAATTTTTTGCAGTCAGGATCCATCTGTGCTGACCACTTGAGGGAGGATGAATTTCTCCGATAAAATCTAACCCCCACTGCTGAAAAGGTGTCGAAGCTACTATGGGCTTCAATGGAAGAGATTTGAGCTGTTGCTTTCCCGAGAACCTTTGACATTCGGTACATGCTCTGATCTCCCTGCAGACATCGGGGAACAACGTGGGCCAATAATACCCTGCTCGGAGTATCCTGTGGGCTGTAGTCTTCCAGAAATGATGACCTCCGCAAAGGCCACTATGAAAATCAAACGTAACTTTCTGGGCCTCCTGTGGGTCCAGACATCTCAGAAATACCCCTAGAGGGTCTTTCCAGTACAAGGTTTGATCAATGAGGCAATACCTGACCGCCTTGAGCTTAAGAGCCCTCGTTTTACTTTTTCCCATTCCATCGGGGGGCTTCAACTCCTACAGAAAATACAAAATGTCACGATACCAGTCACATTCTGCCAGCGATAAGGCATCCCAAAAATTCCTGTTGGATGACTCAGCTTGCTCATTGATGAAACTAATCCCCAAGGCTTTGTAGTTGGATTCAGCTAGCAATTTGGCTAAACCTTGTCCCTTTACCAACTTGGTGGGCTTAATTTCTAGATCGAATTCTAGAATCT
>ML799427.1:128973-141960 GCA_009831015.1 Picea engelmannii
TCCATTTTACTTCATTTCCCTTCCTGAGCATGGTTGTGATGTGTTTCACCAGCTCGGCAAAATTTGAGACGAATCTCCTCAGAAAATTAATCTTCCCCAGAAATGCCTGAACCTCTTTCTTAGATCTGGGAAGAGACAGGGTTTGAATTGCTTCTACCCTGCTAGGGTCAATCCTTACTCCCTCCATCGATACTATATGGCCTAACAGCTTCCCCTCCTTCATAACAAACAAATATTTCTTGGGTTTTAAGGATAATCCATACCTCTGACACTTCATGAAGACCTTTCTCAAGTGGAAGTAGTGTTCCTTATCTGTCTTGGAGAAGACTGTGATATCATCTAAGTAGATTACCACAAACTGGTCCTTCTCCCCTATGAACGCTATATCCATAGCTCGCTGAAACGTTGCTCCTGCATTCATCAACCCAAATGGCATTCTGGCATACATGAATGTGCCCCAAGGAGTGGTGAAGGCTGTCTTTTCCCTGTCCTAGGGCATGACCGATATCTGATTATAGCCAGAAAACCCATCGATCATGGATATCCTGGAGGCACCAATTACCCTCTGCAGTATGTGTTCCATCTTAGGTAGGGGGTAATTGTCTTTCTTTGAGCTTCTGTTGAGATTCCTGAAATCAACATAGAGTCTGATTTCTCCACTCTTCTTTCTTACTGGGACCAAATTGGCCACCCATTCAGAATATCTCAAGGGGACAATAATTTGGGCATCTAACAATTTCTTCACCTCTTTCTCCATGACAGGTAGTAACATGGGATTTATTTGTCTCAACTTCTGTCTGAATGGTTTAGCCTCTTCCTTTAGTGGGATCTTGTGCTCAATAACAGATGTGTCATAGGTCTTGAGGTCTTCATACTTCCATGCAAACACATCAGCAAACTCCTTTAGCAGCTCAATATATTTGGCCTTATGTTCTCTGGTCAAACTGCTTGACAATTTGACAAACCTGGGCTTCTCCTGTGAACCAATGTTGCATTCGGTTGTCTCAGTATCTTCATTTAAGACTCTGCCCTTTACTAGCATATCATTCCCATCGAACAATCTTTCTAAAGGGACAAGTCCTCTCGGAATGTGATTACTGGGCAGCTAAATGATCTGATGATTAGCGATTTTTTTTAAAAATTCCTCAGGACGAGGGTCGCCTTCCAAATCAGGATCTTGGTCAATATGCAAAGAAGAAAATTTGTCCACTGATTGGAGAAACCTTTCAAGTTCAGAATCACCCTTGAACACCTTCCAATGCTTGACATTGTCCAGCACCGAGGGTCTATATCTTACACCAACATCATTTTTTATCATAGGCGGCAGAGGAAATTTGAGCAAACTGGCTGAGACAGCTAAAGAATCGGCCAAAGTATTTTCTGCCCTTGGAATGAAAGAAATGTTAAAAGCCAAGAAAAAATTATCAATAAGGTCCCATACTTCATTTAGATAATTCCTGAGCCGGGGATTACGGGCACGATAAGCATTCCTTATCTGTTGAATAACCAACTTGGCATCTCCGAATATTGTTATCTCTTCAATTCCCATTTCCTTTGCGGCCCTCATACCCAGAACAAGAGCTTCATACTCTGCCACGTTGTTAGTTACTTTGAATTCCAGCTTGTATGACATGGATATGACTTCTTGACAAGGTTATATGAAAACCACTCCAATTCCAGCTCCTTCGCTAGAAGAAGCTCCGTCAAAAAAAAAATTCCACACAGAGGAGCTTTGAGGGGAAATCGAATGATCAGGGCTGGGATGTTTTCTAATTAGTAAAGAGCTTTCAAGGGCATCAGTAATCTGCAGCAAACTAGACCCTAATCTGGTGTCAAGTGCAAAGATGGGGTGATTGGTAGGGTCTTCTTCATCACTGACAATATAGGCCAACTGGGCTTCTCTGTATAATCTCCTTTGTTCCCCTCCGAAGACCGGAATGGTGGCATATGTGAGATCCATCTGTAGTGTCCCTTCTAGTTTTTTGATCCACGATCTAGACAACAGCATACCGAACTTGGGAGGAACGTCGGCTACAACAATATCCATGACCACACTTTTCATGGGTAGTTGAAAAAGGGAAACTGCTAGGTCTTTGATGACTCCTAGGCACTGCACTCTCCTTGAATCGAAGGAATATAAATCATGATAAGTTATTGTCACTTCCATTCCCAATTCTTCCATGACTATTTTTGGCATAAGGTTATGGGAAGCCCCTGAATCCATGAGGCAATTATGCAACACTTTATCATGTATGTTCAGGGAAGTGTAGAAGGGGGGAGATGAGTCATCTCTGTCTTCTACCATGGGGCCTAAGATGATGGTTGGCTTCTCATCTTGAAGGTTTACTAAGTCAGCAGGGGGCTGGGGGGACTCGGATTGTAGCAGCTTGGAGAGGGATCTTTTAAAATCTTCATTTTTTACTAGCTCTGAGAGAGGTACAGGAATTCTAATCTTCTGAATCTCATGTTCAAAATTGAAGGAAGGGGTAGGTTTAGGAGCTTCTCTTACCTCAGTGACAGGCTCTTTGGTTGTTGGTGAAGCACTCTGAGTATTCTTTTCTTTAGTTGTAGTTGTTGCAGCTCTAGTAGGTTTTTCTGCTATGAGAGGTTGGTATGGGCTGTCAAAGTCTCCTTCTTTCCTCCTTGATCTGAGATTATATTTGTTAGAAGTGTGATCGGTCTTCTGCTCTTTCCCCAATTCATGAATTTGAGTGCTCATCAGTGATTCTTCATACGCTGACTGTGTCAAATGAGGAAAAGGGGGAGCTTCCTCAATACAGTGAATTTCAGGGCCAAACTCATCTATCTCCTATCTCTCCTCATGATCAACTAGATTATTTTGGAGGGGGGCTTGAACCCTTTGATCTTCCCTGTCCTTTCCCCTTTGTTCCCTCGGGAAATCCTGAGGCATATTGTTACCAGGTCGTCTGAAACCTCTATTATCATTGTTTAGGGGACTTCTATACATGGGCTTCCCTTCTAATTCCAATCTTTCTATCTTGGCAACAAGTGATTTTATCGTTCTAGCTGTCTCATCTATCTACTGGGGCAATGGTGAGGAACTGGATGAGAAAGATTCAGGCCTGTTCTTAGACATACTTCTATCACCTGTGTTTCTAAGTCGGTTGATAGCCAATATGTTAGATTCTACCTCCACGCCCGCATCCTACATATGGGCCAGTGTAGCAGCTCTTCTCTCTCTCAGGAGTAGGCAGAAATCATGATCAAAAGCACTGGAATAAGTGATCATTGCAGAGGCTTCGGAGGGCTTTATCTCAGCAGGGATTCTGTTGTACATTTTATTAAACCTCTTGGAGAAGTCAGGAACGGACTCTCCTTCCGTTCTCTTCAACGACCCAAACTATGTCATGTAATACATGAAATCCTTCTTATCTCCCCACTGCCTCAGGAAAGCTTTATCCAGGGCGTCAATTCCAGCAATAGATCCAAGAGATAATCCTCTAAACCATTTTCTCACCTCACCATCCAGGATCTGGACAAAAACCCTCATCCAGACATCTTCATTTCCAATGTTCAGGTTGTCTGCATAACTATAGAAAGTAGCCAGGTGCTCTTCCGCAGTTATGTCCCCTTCCCCGGTGAACTTGGGCATATATTTCAAGTAATCTCCAGCAGGGAAAGGATTCGTGGGCTGAGGTAAGATCAAGGGAGCATACCTAGCAGCAACTATGGCGTCCATTCTGTTCAGAGGGGGATTAGCACCGGCCATAGGAATGTTAGGTGGAGGAGAGATGGGAAGAGAAGGAGTTCGTGAAGGGGCTAGCGGGAGTAAATCTCGGAGTGGGGTGGGAAACAAGAGGTGATGCAAGGAACAGGCTACCGAGCTCAAGTCAGCAGGTGCTCCTCCTTGTGCAGGAGTGGGGAAATCTTCTATGGTCGTGGGTCTATGCCAAGGTACAGCTTCAAAGGAGAGGGGAGTGACAAGGATTTCTCCCTCTAATCCCAGACCAGGAAGGGAAAACTCAGCAGGAACACTCCCAAAGTTCAGGAAACGGGAAACCTCTGAAGAAGGTCTATTAAGAAACTGAGGAGGAGAAAATGGAGTTCTGACAAAAGGAGATGGTGGATTACCTGTTTCGGTGGTGGAAGCCTCTGCTTCAGGGGCCTTTCCTTTTCTGAGAACCACCTCTGGATCGGTTTCATGTGTAGCTAAGGGTAGTTGTGGATGAGACCGCGTGTGTCTGCCTCTGAATGCCACAATTAGTAGAGCAGTTTCTCCCCAACGGAGTCGTCACAATGGAGTCACCAAGTGCACAGCAACAATCTCAATAGTTCTGATATCTGATGCACCTTCAGAATCAGCTAATCGTTATCGTTCTATCCTAGGGAAAATATTAAACTTCGTCCCCGGCAACGGCGACATAAGTTACTCCTGGATTGCTGGCAGGAGCAGAGCCCGACGCCCATCAGTTTTATGTCACGATTGTTCATAGATGGGTGATCAAATGGAAGGAAACTCGAAACAATAGTGTTCCAACTCTGAAAACAGGCCAGGTATGCATGAGCAAGTGAGGTCTTGCATAAATTTTAGACAGTGAGCTGTAGTAAGGGGTGAATAGGCGTAAGACTTATGGAGAAGAGTGCGAAGGTATGTTATAAACAGCAGGTTCCTAACAGACTGTAGAAGAAGGCATCCCAACACAAGGTCTTCTTGTATTTGAATACAGAGCACCAGAAAATACAATAATGCCACGATAAATCATTTATCATAACAGAAATGCAACTATTCGCATGACTCAGTCAATCATGAACTTCCTAGCACAAGATGAAAAACTTAGACGGGTAAAGAATAACTGTCTATCATAAAACAAGAAATCTCATATACAGATACATAAGCTGGAAACTGAAAAAGTTGCTAAACATTACAATAGGGAGCTCTACTCAACCATCGATACCTCCAAAAATACAAAGACTGAGTCTATATACTCAGGAAAAATCGCCTCACAGAGGCGTGCCTAGCCACCCCAAGGCTTGGTGTCCCTTCAATCAAACTCGTACCAGTATCTTTCTTTAAATGCCACCTTGACTATGCACGGTTCCTATAAGGAGGGTAGCTAAGCCATTAAGCGCCCAGCTAGCATGCGCGGACTTCTTTATCGAGCTGAGGACTTCGGCATGGCCTCTCTGAGGAAAATGGTACACAGGACCTCTGAAAGCGGACGTCTTGCCAGACTCTCCATTCCCTCATTTAATGAATGAAAGGAGGCTTCAACTACTCCTTCTTATCTTTATTTACTTCAAGCGAAAACCAGGAGCGAAATCACTTCTAATGGCATCTGAAAATCGTGACGATGCTTTCGGCGACTGGACACAACACCTTTAGGCCCCCCTTCCACTTAGCTCTTTTAATTTCTCGGGTTACCGTGGACCGTGACCCTACTTTTATCCCCATGGAGGCTTTCGACGTTCGCGAATAAGGACGATTGTTCCTTGTTCCTTTGAAGTTGCGAGAGGCGAAACGTCGAGATGGCGTAATCCTGGGCCAGGTGTCCTTCTAGATCCTATGGTTCTTAATTCTCTCGATAATATTGTGGGCCCGGGCCACGGACTCTCCTGTCACCTCGCGCATAGGAACATAACGGAACTATCCTTTGCGTTTTGGAGTCGCGAGGGGCGACACGCCGAAACGGCTTAATCGCGCACCACGTGTCTGTCCAGATCAGACGGCCCAGATAATCTCGTTAGTGTTGTGGGCCCTACCACTTGTCAAGAGTCCGCTCCCCGCTGCGAAAGCTTGCCACCTGTATGCCACTACGGTCTTTAACTCCATCGGGAAATCACGTATCAAGATATCATGATTCCCGCTGTCATGTGCACAGGACTTTCAGTTCCCCGATCCCTGACTCTACGGGATCTCTTTCCACGTGTCCCTTCTAACGGACAGCTTCGATCCAGTCGGGAAATCATGTATCGCGATTCCTAGATGCAAGAGTTCCTTGTCTTAGAAAACTCCGATTCTCCGATGAACCGAACCCCGACTCTCCTCCACACACTAGAACTTAAACCCGGTGCAACTTCTCGAAATCTAATAGCTAACGAGATTTCGCCGATTTCCTCTGAAAGATTCTGACCGTTTATTTGCTTTAAGGATGGTTCCCGACTACCGAAGACAAAACTTTGCCCACTCGCTTGCTTTACTTGCTGCTTCAAACTGGGATTCCCTCGTGATATTCTCAGGTGCTTCTCGTGCCAACTGCAGACTTGGGTACGCCTAATCTCGAGGCAAGAAATATCGCTAACACTTAGCATGAGATTTTTCTAGAGATTAACAATACATCATCCAAGGAGGGGGCTCATGTGTATATTTCCGGAGGCATGTACACATGTCCATTACAACATAAGAAGTGAGTCATATTAAATGTAAGTTCCATTAGGTATATCTCATTAAGAATAATCTTCAAACTTCACAATAACTCATGGAATTCACACCATTTTCTAAGTTTAGGTATGGGAGGGTTATGGTTAGCCCCTATTACATATGCCAATACTTGGGAGGAGAAGTATTTCCCAAGAAAACAATCAAGGAGCATGTGTGATGATAGATGGTGTGAATTGGGGTTTAACTTCATGAGTGGCATGCATAGTCATGTGAGGTTATGTAATATAACCATCCACATGATTTCCTTTGTAGAGGGATCACTTATGCAATGAGTTTCTCTTTCCTCAGAACTATGTCTTTCCAAACCCCTATTTTTCTTCTTCTTTATTCATTCAACCTTTTTTTAATTTTGAATTTCATTTAGTCCTTTTTATATATGCATTTGTTGCAAAGGAATTGGGTTGATGGCCTAATAGTGAGGGGGAATTTCTCATGATTTTCTAAGAGAGCATCAACTATATGATAAGTTAAGAAAGTGTTCCTTTTATAAAAGGTAGATTCATCACTTGGGACACATTATCTCTGAGGAAGGAACAATATTATATACATAAGAGATTTAAGCTATTAGGATATGGCCTACACCTAAGAATTTAATAGAGGTAAGGTCATTCATAGGCTCTCTAGATACTACAGTATATCTATAGAAGGATTCTCCAAGATTAGTCATCCCATTACATATTTACAAAAGAAGGGAATTAAATTTGAATCAACACCAAAGTGTGAAGAAAGCTTCCAATTGTTAAAGGAATTTCTTACTAAAGCACCCATTCTTACTATTGTTGACCCAAATGAATATTTTTTTGTATGTTCATATGGTTGTAAAGAGGGACTTGGTGGAGTTCTTACTTAGAATGGGCATGTGATTTATTATGAATCCATGAAGATTAAAGAGAATGACAATAATTATGTCACACATGACTTATAACTCTCTACAATAGTTCATGTGTTGAATACATGGAGACATTACTTGATGGGGAGAAAGTTTGATTTAAGAACAGACCACAGTGGTCTGAAATATTTATTTGAACAACATCCTTTAAATTCCAAGAAAACTAGATGGCTGAAATTTCTTAGTGAATATAATTTTGACATTAAACATATTAGAGGGAAGAAGGACAATGATTACAAGTTTGTTTATGCACTCAATAGAGGACCACAAAAAATGCATGCTACAACAATTAGTATGTGAAAAATTAATTTGAGGAACATAATTCTTAAGTTTGTTACCTCATATGACCATTATCGATGAATAAAATAAGGCTTACAATGAGAGAGTAAAAAAAAATGTATGAGGGTTATTAGTTGAAACATAATGGCATTCATATGCATAAAAATAGAGGTTGTCCCTAATTCCTATGAATTAAGGAAGCTTATATTAAAATAAATGCTTAATGTTCTTTGGACATCCTAGTTATCATAAGACAATTACAACAATAATGAGTCAATATTTTTGTCCCATAATGAAGAAGGATGTGGCTAATTATATATCCAAGTGTATTGAATATCAAAGAGTAAAGGTTGATCATAGACATTTAGCAGGTTTTCTACAACCATTACCAATTCTAGAGTGGAAATGGGAAGTGGTAATTATTGATTTTATAACTAAGTTTCCCAAGACAACAAGGAAACATGATTCAATAACGGTGGTGGTGGATAAATTAACCAAAGTTGCTCACTTTATTCCAATCAAGTTGGATCGTAAGGAAACAAATATAGCTAATATTTACTTGAAAGAGATTGTCAAGTTGCATGGGATACCTAAGGAAATTATTTTAGAGAGAGATCCAAAGTTTATCTCAAACTTTTGGAAAATATTATTTAAGGGTTTTGATACAAATATGAACTTCAGTACAACTTATCATCCACAAATAGATGGGAAAACAAAAATATTCAATTAAGTGATTAAAGACATGTTAATCATGTATGCGATGGATATGCCATCCAAGTGCGAGGATTACTTGAATTAGTAGAATTTTCCTACAATAATGGATATCAAAATTGACTTAATATGAATCAATTTTGGGCATTGTATAGAAAAAAGTGTAATACTCGAGTTAGTTGGGACAATCCAATTAATAGAGTAGTACTTGGGATAAAGTTTCTCAAAGAAATGAAAGATTAAATGATCTTGATTTATGAGAAGAACGAAATGAAACCACATATTTATAATATTAACATAGAGGCACAATGAACAATAACAGAGATACAGTAAAACTTGACTTCTATTAAATAAGAAATATGTTGAAAACTGTAAAATGCAGACTGAAAACAAGCTTGCTAGAATGGTGGCAGCTTATCTCTGAGAAGAGATGTGATAACTACGCTCATTGAAAAGAACATGAATACAATGAGGCTTTGAAGGTGTTTTTACAATAAACATGAATGCCCAAATCCTAGACATCCAAAAACCTAACCCTAGGAGTTGAAGCGCCAAAAGTCATGTGGGCCCCGTTGGGGTAAGTTAGTACATCAACTTCTCGGGGTCGTAAATTTTGCATACGATCTTTGTTTCAAGTGCATGATAGTGTTAAAATAAATTTTTCCTCACCCCATGCAACTTGCTTGGATGGCCTTTCCATTTCCATATGCATAATTGAAGTCCCCTTTTGTACCTTCCAGATCCAAAAGCACATTTTTCCACATATACATTCCCTATCAGTTAGACAACAAGAATATATGTAGCTCACTCCACTACAACCCACACACATCAGGTTTGGTGCTAAAAACTAAAAAATATGCTAGGTTTCCATGCCATGTAATGATATCCATGATCCTTGGCCTTCCATCTACTGCAAACGCTTTGACTCGACCCTTCAGTTCCATTTTAAGGCTATAAATTGAGCCATATCCAAGCCTTTAATGGATTCAATGAAAAATTGGAGAGCAAAGACACTCTGGAGAAATTTCACTTCATATTGAGTTTGCATCCCTTTGTCCTTGAAAGTATGAACCCCTTGTTCATACCCCAAGATATTCCTTCTTTTTGTTGGAGAACCTCATTGTCTCCTTTATATGAGCTTTCCTTTGGTGGAGGATTGAAGTGGTGGAGACCCAACTGGAGGGATTCAGTTTCTCGGTTCTGATATATGTCATTACAGAAGTTTTTCACCTATATACTTTTGTTGATTATTTTAATAGAAATACTCTTTTCTTGTCCAATTGATATCTTGCAAATATTTGAATTATTATTCCATGGGCATATTTGTCATGTATGTTAATGGATCATGCTAATCTATACTAACATTATATATTATCACCATATGCTTGCATATATTGGTTGTTGAGGACAAGTTGTAGGTATAAAGCTTTGATTTGCGTGCTCAACGATGGTCTTCATCAAATGTCCATACGAGGTAGTCTCTTGGCATTGTCCTGTTAGCATTTCATTTATATATAATATTTGAGATTAGAGTTTATTTATACATGTCATTTCGTCTATTGTTGTTTACCCCATGTGATATGAAAATGTAATGAATATGTTTCCAATAGATCTTTAAAATGAAGAAGACTTATCTCTTTAAATTGCAAGTGTAAAATGGCATCTATTTGGGTAATTGGATCAAGTTACTAACACATAAATTTAGTGAGTTTTACTTAAGCATGAGAATCATATCATACATATTAAAACCATCAATAATGAACACATAACACAACAAATGATAAAGGAGTTCACCCCTCTCTTGGGATACATCTCCTGGTCCAAATTCCCTTGGATCATTTTCATTATGCTTAAAAAGTTCTCTTATAGTGCTCAGAATACAAAATAGATGGCTCTAATGGCTTCAGAACATCCAAAAAACCCTAGCTGGGATTTTTTGACATCTGGTTTGGCCAAAAAATGAAGAAGTTACATCTCCTAGAAGTTTTCCCCTTCAAGTTTGTTGTACCTGCTCGCCAAAACACACCCACTGACAGAATAACTCGACCTCTGTGTGTTTCCCGCACCAAAACCTAGCACATGCCACCATTCTGTTAAGCCCTAAATAGTGTCTCATTACCCCTTAATTAGGGCATATTATATTAGTAATGTTATTTTATTTATGTCGGCTTTAGTCCATTAGTTGTAATTATACATCCTAGTCTCCTATATATACCAAGGAGACATTTTCATTTTGAATCATATTGTAATTGTACATTTATGTGGGAATAAGGAGGTTTCCCCCTCGAAGAGGCTTATTATCTAATTTTCTCTCTTTTTCAAGGCGTTGAGTACTTATTATGAATTTTTTCTATGCTATATTGATATTTGGTTCTTAACATATGGTATCAGAGCTCAAGGTCTTGGGGTTTCACTGCTACATTTGAGACACCTTGGAATTTTCACTATAATTTTTTTTATACAATGTTTCATAAGAAACGACTTGGAGGATATTTAGTAGACGGCTCAAGGTGCGTTGGGTTAAAATTTTAGCTCTTGAGGCCTTATAATTTCGGAGATACAGCCTGTGCAAGATAGGGTTACAGAATCATCTTGAACTGAGTCATTGCAGAATTTTCGCTATAAATTGTTTTTTGTAACGTTTCAGACCCTAAACTATGGAGGCTATTCACATAAATTAGTAAGGTATCTATGGTAAAAATTTTAGCTTCTGGGTCATCTTAAATTTCTAGATACACCCTGTGGAAGATTGAGTATCTGACTAGTCCTATTGACTAGTCTCAAGAAGGTGTTCCAGGTAAAACAATCATAACTTCTTCCTAGAGTATCCAAATTGAGTGAGACTGGTTTCATTGGATAGTGGATAGTCTATAGTATTTCTGGTATGATTTTCCTAAGATCGATATGCAGAATTTTGATGGCAAGGACCCAATCACATGGATACTTCAGATGGAGCAATTCTTTGATCTACATAATGTTCCACATACACAAAAGGTACGAATTGATTCTTTATATTTAGAACCCAATCAATTTGTATGGTATATATGGATTTGTTCTCGTAAATAACTTGTCACTTGGATAATTTTCACGAAAGAAATGATAGAACGCTATGAGGATACAAGGAGCAATACCTTCTTTAGCCAATTGATAAATATCAAGCAAAAGGGTTCAGTTACAGAGCACGTTGAGAACTTCCAAAGATTGAATATAAAGGTAACAGATATTCCAGATGAGCACTTGATTGATGTATTCATAGGAACTTTAAGAGATAACATCCAACATGAGGTTCAAAATTTTGGGAACCCAAATCATTGGAGAATGCATTTAGGGTGGAAAGATATGTTGAAAGTAAAAATATGGCTATGGCTACTAGAAGGACCAATCCTAACATCTATAGAGAGAATAATTCTCCTTCTTCTAAAACACCTCAACCTACAAGGTTGACACCTCAACAATTGGAGGAAAGAAAAGAAAAATGCTTATGCTTTAATTGTGACAGCAAGTACAGTAAGGGACATAAATGTGGTGAGAATAAATTATTCTACATAGATTGTGAAGAGGAAGAAGAACAAGAACATGAACAAGAACCATCTCAAGATGAAAAAGTAGAATCAATTTCATCTGAAGAGTTGACTCCCATGGTATCGTGTAATACATTGGCTAGAATTAGCACTCCTCAAACCCTCAAGATCGAAGGATATATCAAAAATAAAAAGGTAATAGTCCTAATTGATTCGGGCAGTACTAATAATTTCATTCATTATAAATTAGCCAAAGATCTCAATTGTTTTGTATATCCAACACCAGAGTTTCAAGTAATGATTGCAGATGGAGGAACTATCAATTGCTCAGGAAAATGTAATAAGATTAATCTTACTATGGGGGAATATGCAATGAATAGTCCAATGATTTCTATACCCATGGGTGGTGTTGATGTTGTACTAGGAATCAAATGGTTACAATCATTAGGAATAGTGGCTTTTAATTTTCAAGAACTTTTCATGAAATTTTCATTGGAAGGAAAAGAAATTGAGCTAAGAGGTGTCACAGGGAAACCCAGTAAGGTGATAAGCTCTAATGGCATGAAAAAATTATTGAAAAAGGGGAATCAAGGTGTTATTTCACAACTATGCTCACTAGATGTTCAAACATCTAAGCCATCTATTCCTCTAGATCTCCAAGCGATCATTGATAAGAATTCCAAAGTATTTGAAGATATTCCCAAAGGACTTCCACCCACTCGAAATCATGATCATGATATTCACCTAATTCCTGGCAGTGTTCATCCTAACATCAGGCCATACAAATACCCTTATGCCCATAAGAGTGAAATTGAGCGCATGTTTGAAGAAATGTTAGAGGTTGGCATTATTAGACCTAGCCAAAGTTCTTACTCTGCACCGGTGGTAATGGTATTCAAGAAATATGGCTCATGGCGTATGTGTCCAGATTATAGAGAGCTCAACAAGATCACTATTAAAGATAAGTTTCCCATTCCTGTCATTGATGAATTGTTAGATGAACTACATGGAGAAATCTATTTCACAAAGTTGGATCTTCATTCCGAGTATCATCAGATTAGAATGAAGGAAGAAGATATCCCAAAAACAACATTCCGAACTCATGAAGGCCATTATGAATTTTTGGTCATGCCTTTTGGCCTTACAAATGCACCTTCCACATTCCAAGGGTTGATGAATTCCATTTT
>ML799427.1:151113-218338 GCA_009831015.1 Picea engelmannii
TAGGGCCCATGTCCTCATGGCTCGACCTACGACTTGGGTGGAGGCTACCAAAAAATATAAAGAAGCACAACAAATTGTTTCCTCTCAAAACCGTAAGCCTTCCTTTATCCTGCGCCCTAAACCAGTAAACCCCACTACTCCCTTCACCCCATTAAAAATCCAAAAATTGACCAGGGCTGAAATGGATGAACGCCAACTCAAAGGCCTCTGTTATAATTGTGATGAAAAATATTTCCCTGGCCACAAATGTAAGGAAAAAAATCTCTTTATGGCCATCTCTGAGGATATTCAAGAAGAAGATGATGACACTCCCCATGTGCCCGAGTCCCCAGAAATCTCTGACATAATCCCTCCCTCCGACCCTCCCGAAGTGGAACCGATTATTTCCCTCAATGCTCTCACCGGCTTCTCTGCCCCCCAAACCCTCAAGTTAATCGGTTACATCAAGAAAAGAAAGGTCATCATTCTGGTTGATAGTGGCAGCACCCACAATTTTATTCATCGCCGCATTGCCCAAGAAACCCATTGCTACATCCATGTTGTCAACAATTTCCAAATCATGATTGCCAATGGTGGTTCTATGAAATGTGGTGGGCACTGTGAAAACGTGTGTCTCCAAATAGGCGACTGCCACCTCAAATCCCATATGTTTGCGATTGACATGGGCGGTTGTGACATTGTGTTGGGCACAGATTAGCTAAGGAATTTGGGTCCCATTCTCATGGATTTTCAGAACTTAACCATGCAATTCGACCAAGGAGGCCACCAATATAAATTTCGAGGCATCATTGTTGGTTCACCTAAGATCATCAGTTCTCATCGCATGGAAAAAATTCTCAAAAAAGGTCATTCAGGTGTCATTGCCATACTCCATGCCATACAAGCCACAGAGACACCACCAATGCCCCAAGACCTCCAAGCCCTCCTTTCTAAACATCAAACAGTATTTCCAACTCCCCAAGGACTCCCCCCTTCCCGTGGTGTCCATGATCATTCCATTGCCCTTGTCCCAGGAATCCTTCCCCCCAATATACGTCCATATCGCCACCCCTTTGCACAAAAAAATGAAATTGAAAAAATGGTCCAGGAACTCCTTACTGTCAGAGTCATCCGTCCTAGTACGAGCCCTTACTCCTCTCCGGTCGTCATGGTATTGAAGAAAGAAGGTTCTTGCAGAATGTGTCCTGACTTCCGTGCTCTCAACAAACTAACCATCAAAGATAAATTTTCCATTACTGTCATTGATGACCTTTTGGATGAATTGAGTGGCGCCCAATTCTTTACCAAACTTGATCTTCGCTCAGACTATCACCAGATACGCATGAAAGAGGTCGACATTCCCAAGACGGCCTTTCGCACTCATGAGGGCCACTATGAGTTTTTGGTCATGCCCTTTGGCTTGTGTAACGCCCCCTCCACCTTCCAGAGCCTCATGAATCATGTCTTCCGCCATTTTCTCCATCATTTTGTCTTAGTTTTCTTTGATGATATCCTCATATATAGAAAAAACTGGACAGACCATCTTAATCATGTGGATCAAGTTCTCCGCCTACTCTCTCAGCACTAGCTTTTCCTGAAATAGTCCAAATGTTCTTTTGGTGCCTTCGAAGTAGAATACTTGGGTCATCTAGTGGGAAAGGATGGCGTAAGGGTGGACCTGAGAAAGATTGAAGCTATGCAAGACTGGTTGCACCCAAAGACTCTCAAAAGATTGCGCAGATTTTTGGGCCTCACAGGGTATTACCGCAAGTTTGTTAAGAACTATGGAAAGATTGCATCACCTCTGAGGGCTCTCCTCAAAAAGAAATCTTTCACTTGGACTCCAGTAGCTGCTCAAGCTTTTCAAACCTTGAAGACGACCATGTGCACCACTCCAGTTCTGGCCCTTCCCGACTTCACAAATACTTTTGTGTTGGAATGTGATGCCTCGGGGAAAGGAATTGGTGTTGTCCTTATGAAAGAGGGTCGACCTTTGGCCTTCACTAGAAATCAACTGTCTGAAAAGAATCTGGGCAAACCCATTTATGAAAATGAAATGTTGGCGATTCTGCATGTCGTTGAGTTGTGGCGTCCGTATCTCTTGGGGAAACACTTCCAAATTAAGATAGACCATCAAAGCCTCAAGTACTTTCTGGAACAACACATTTCCTCCCAGGAACAACAAAAATGGGTGACTAAACTCTTTGGATATGACTATGAGATCATTTACAAGAAGGGAAAAGACAATGTCGTGGCAGATGCACTGTCCCGAAAATATGAAGACGAAGGATCTCTTTTTTCTCTTTCCTTCATTGTACCTGATTGGCTCCAAGATGTGTGCGAGGAATGGCTTCAAGATCCCAAAAGTTCACATACGATCCAACAACTGTAGAACAAGGCTCCGGCTCCCCTAGGATACTCCTAGATCCAGGATGAGCTTCGATATAAAGGTCGCTTGTATTTAAGTAAACAATCCAAGCTCAAATCCATGGTGCTTTCTGAGCTTCATGCTACACCCATAGTCGAGCACTCAGGGTTCACCAAAACATATGACCGAGTCAAACGCTCTTTTTTCTGGGAGGGTATGAAATAGGACATCCGTAAGTTTGTCGTTGAATGTGAAGTGTGTCAACGCAACAAGGGAGAAACAGTCAAATCCCCAGGCACCCTCCAACCGCTTCTGATTCCCCCTGCTATTTGGAAGGATATATCTATGGACTTTATTACAGGCCTACCCAAATCGGGGAATAAATCAGTCATAATGGTGGTGGTGGATCGCCTCTCCAGGTATGCTCATTTCTGTGCTCTTTCCCACCCATTTACTGCATCCATGGTGGCTCAAATTTTCATGGACCAGGTATTCAAGCTACATGTCATGCCAGACTCTATTGTTTCTGATCGAGACCCAACTTTCACAAGCAATTTTTGGCAAGAATTGTTTAAGATACAAGGCACACAATTGCATCTCAGCTCAGCTTATCATCCCCAAACGGATGGTCAAACAGAAGTTTTCAACAAGTGTTTGGAAACATATCTGAGGTGCTTTGCCTCTAAAAAACAACACCAGTGGGTTCAATGGCTACCCCTCGCCGAATGGTGGTACAACACTACATACCATACAACCACTCACATGACTCCCTTTGAAGCAGTATATGGACAGAAGCCACCTTCAGTTCTCTCATACTAATCGGGTACCTCGAAGGTCCAGGCGGTTGACCAAACACTTCCCGTTCGAGAGGACATCCTTCGTACCCTTAAAGAGAACTTGGTCATGGCAAAGAATAGAATGAAGCAGCAAGCAGATCAAGGTCGCTCTGAACGTCAATTTTCAGAAGGGGATCAGGTGTTTCTGAGACTGCAACCATATAAGCAAACTTCCCTCAAGGCCGAGCATTGTCAGAAGCTAGCACCCAAATTCTATGGCCCTTACATAGTTCTCAAGCGTGTGGGACAAGTCGCATATCATTTAGCCCTGCCCAGTCAGTCGAAGATACATCCTATTTTTCATGTTTCATGCTTGAAGAAGGTGATTGGAACCAGGTGCCAAATTCAAACCAACCTTCCAGAGTTAGCTGAAGAAGGCTCCATTTGGCTACAGCCAGAAGCAGTTTTGGAACAGCGTGAGCATCGCCTGCATCAGAGAACCATCAAGGAAGTGCTAGTACAATGGAAATACATGACTCCAGCAGATGCCACTTAGGAACCAACTACCATTCTACAGCAGTTTCCACATCTCAAGCCTTGAGGACAAGGTTGTTTTTAAGGGGGTGGACATGTTAAGGTCCTAACCCGCACATAGGTAGATCAATGTATTCAGATGTAATAAAGGTAAATATTAATAAGGCCTTTCAATAAAATAGAATAAGGCGGATGTAAGAAGACCTAATAGAAGCTTCCGCTTCTAGAAGGATCTTCCTCTAGATGTTTCTCTTAGTAGACATATTTAGTATAAATAAGAGGCGACGGTATGAGAAACCTAGCTTGGAGATTATTGTAACAGAGTGCTGCTCGACTGGAGGTTGCCCCCTCGAAGAGGCCTGTGAACATTGCTTTCTGAATCAAAGTGCTTTTTCTATTGCTATCTCATGTATCATTTCTATGTATTGTGAAGATTATGTTGGATATTTTACTGTTATTCTGTCATTTCTAGCATTTTATTTTTGTTCTGCATATTTTATATATCTAGTATCTTGAATTTGACCCCTTGCAAAATCAACGGACGAGATCTCCTTCATGATTTCGGGTTTCGGGAATTTCAACTCTCAAAACCCTACTCTCTTTCGTACTTCAATCTTCTGAGTTGACGATCTGCGGATGCATGTCCTCCTAATCAACGACCCTGCCTTTACTTCTGGTGGTTGACCTTTCAACTAGATCAATGGTCATGTGGCCCTCTTCTCGATCAACGATCGATATTTCCTTCGGGTCTCCGGACTTCTGAGATCTCAAATCTCAAACTTCACTTCCCCTCGAAGTAAGCGGATTCCTGCCGCATGTCCACTTGAATCGGACCATTGAGGCTTACTTAGGGTCTTTACCCAAAATCTACAGATTTATGCTACCTATCCTCTTGATCTGATGGCTATGAATTACTTCGGGACTTTACCCGGAATCCTCCGATCTACGCCACATCTCTTCTGGATCACATGGTCCAGATTCACCTCGGACGATCTGATGCTTGAGATTTAATTTGGATGATCTGACGACTGAGATATACTTCAAATGATCAGACGGTTTAGATTTACTTCGGCTCTCTGACTCTCCAGACTTTGAGAGTCTCAAATCTCAACTAAAACTCTCAAACATATTTCTCTGGAGTCCATGATCTATCACCACGCGTCTAATCTGATCAATGGTCTATATCCACTCTCCAAAAATACAAATCTTTGGAGTGAACCCCTCCGGAGTGTCAGTTCTTCTAACACCTATCCTCCCCAAATCAATGGCCCTGGCCCTCTTCGAGACTTCAACAATTTTCAACCAAGACCAAATCAATAGTACTTCAACCTCCTCCTCGATCAATGATCGATATCTCCTTCGGGACTTCAGTGCTTTCACCCTCTTCTTTCAGCCGGAGTGCCTCGTACCCAGAGTTCTAGATCTAGCACCATGCCTTCACTTTCAAATCAATGGTTGTCGTTCGCTTTGGACTTCGTCCTTCAACGATTTCAAATCTCATTTTCTCCACACTCTACTTCTCCCTGAGTGTTTTATCAAGAATCTACGATCTGATGACATGTGTCCTCTCACAGATCGATGACTCATAGCTACTTCGGCTATTCGGGGTTTGACGATTTCCAAGTTTACTCCTTTGTTTTTTTCCCGGAGTTCATGATATTTTTCCACATACCCTCTGGATCTAATAGTCCAGATTCTCTTTGGTTCTTCAGCTCTTTGGGATTTGGTAGTTTTAGACTCCTATGCACTCATTTCTCCTTGAGTGCTTTCACCCAAACTTCATGTATTTCCGCATGTGTCCCTCTGCAATGGACAGTTGTGATCTTCTTCGGCCTTCAGTACTTCGGGAGTTTGTCACAATCCTCACTTGGAAACCTCCAAAGTAGTTTTCCCCGAAGAATCCAATCTATCAACATGTATCTCCTGTTGATCGACGGACAGGATCTACTTTGGGTCTTTACCCGGAGTCCAAAGACTTACGCCACTATCGCTCCTCCTCCTGAGCTTCTTGATCTCTTCCAACTTAGAATATTTTCTAAGTGTTCAAAGGCTTTGACCTTTGCTCCTCCTACGGATCTGTCTCTTGGACTTCGTCTTGCACAGCTGAAAGTGTTATTTCTTCTTAGCTTTATCCCCTTGAAGATTTCTCCTTCCCACGCATTCCTTGTGTTTCAGGGATCTCGTCAAACTCATATCTAAGGTCAACGACGATCGATGGTTCACAGAAATTGTGGGGCTCCAACATGTGTGCTCTTTATCAAAGAGTTTGACCTCCACAATTTGGAAAGTGCTCGCTCAACTTGGTGTTAACCAAAGTCGTTGATCTTCTAGCCCGTTGAGATCAACAACATTGATAAATTACAGGTCGTGAACTAGCGTGTCTGCTACTTTCACCTTTGCGCTCCACAATGATTTTCCACCCTCGATCTCCATTCATAGATTGACGTTTCACAATGATTGTGGGGTCCCACCTCTGCAATCTGAGAAGTTCTCACTCGACTCTAGTCTAATCCTAGTCATTGATCTTCCATTCCTGACGAGATCAATGACGTAGGTTGATCGCAACCATGAACTAATATTTCCGCTATTAGGTTCTTAAGTCATGGGTAGTTCTAGTAACTTGACTATTTGTCTACCTCCCATATCTGGCGGTCGGGACGGTTTCCGAGCAGCCTCAAATCTAAGGTTTAAAGTTAACCTCAGGACTTCGAAACTTCAGGTATTTTACCTCCCTCGTGATGAATTTTCTTAATTCGTCGAACTCACGAACTCCAAATGACTCTAGGGGTTAACTCCCATGCTCTTTCCCATATCCAATGGTCACATCATACCATAGATATTTCCGAATAGATTTTGTCCATTCATCTTCCAAACAAAGGGACCTTCCCTTATTTGGATACTTCAATCTCGCTACTCTTCCTGAGATTTGTTAGCTCTAGAAGGCTTAAGAACTTTGTGCTCTTTCTCTTGGGCGTAACACTTGGAAGAATCGTTCCGTGCACCCCTTATGTTCATTCCTCAACTCTAGTACTTAAGTGGTTCTTGATCTCTATTTTCCTCGCAGAGATCCTGTGCATATGTTCACTATATCTCCTGAGATTTAATAGAATTTTTCCTCCAAGGGACTCAGAACAACTAGGAGGGTTGATATGCATACATGAAACTATTCCTAAGGCTGACGAACTCATAGTTTGTGTCTCTAGCTTAAGCCCCCACGGGACGCAAGCATTTACGAGTATAAAACATATCCCATCCATATAATTTCATACTTTCCTAATTATTCAATCAAGCAGAAACCAAAATGAAACGTAGCATAAATCATTAAGCAAACATATATATCCATGCAACATTCATAGGATATCCAACTTTAATTCACAGTACCATTTAAATACATAATATATGTGATTACTTATCTATTACAGGTGGTAGCCAACTAACTGACTGCAGATGTTCATCCTTCCACCCGACCATAGGCTCAGAGGCATTCATTCTTAGCACTCTGGCCACCCCCATGCCAAGCCATGATATCACCAGGGAAATCTCGCAGTTCTCAAGGATTCTTTCTATGTTTCTGCTTCTGCTCGTGTTCTGTTCTCTGCATCTTTCAGAGATTTCTTTCTCTGTCATGGCCTTAGGCAAGGTTTATCATATTATCACTTGGCATAAATCTCGTGGCATTCTATTCATCCTCCGTTGGAGATATATGGGCATTCTCTTTACTGATTTTTATTATATATTTTCCCCATGATGGTTCTCGACCCATCACGTTCCTTCTATCAAAAGAAAACTTAGGTCAGCTTGGTCTGTCATACCCAGTGGTACTTCAGGCTGACATTCTACAGTTAGACCATGATCCCATTCATGGGAGTGGTTGATAATTCAACCACTGGTCCTTTATTCATAAATTGGTTTCTATCCTTGGGATCCAAAGGATATTTATTATCCCCATCAATGGAAATTTGGGATTATTTGATATAATGAACCCTCTCTTATAGTTTTCACATTCTTTCCTCTAGTGATATCATGGCCAATACTTTCAAGGCTTCACCCCCACAGTTAGTTATTGCCAACTCAAACAATAATACATTTACATTGTCTTCATGCATTAGCATGGTAATCCTATTTTATGATTAATTACAAGTTGGGGGAAACAGGGGTGTTACAATTCCCTCCCCCTTAAAGGAACATCATCCTCGGTGTTCTTTCTAAAAAACACCAGTCATGCCTTTCTCATTCAGTTGTCTCAGAATATTGATCCTTCTTCCTCGGTTAGGTCCTTTTTCAAACCTTTAATATTGGTCACTTTCTTTCAATAATTCTTGGACAACAAGCATATTAATCATAGTCTCATGCGAAAACATTGCATAAAAAAAAAATCTAGGAAAATTTCATAATCTTAGCACAATAATTATCTGTGTAGTTTGTGGATTTGTATCCACATGGTTGTTTTGTTATCCAGGCTCATAGTTTTTCCTTGGCATACCCATTGGGTGCATGATCCCCATCAATATTTTACAAGAAATATCAAGGTTTCATCTTCCTTGTGGTCACTCACCCTCCAGGCCTAGGCTCAGGCATCCCCTTCTCTACTATACAGTCCCTCGGGTGATCCATCTTACCTTGCCAAGGTTTTCTCGCACAGGAAGAACTACCCATCGTGTGTATGATCCCAATAGTTTACAAGAACTATCATGGTATCCTCTTCCTTTTGGTCACTCACCCTCCAGGTCCAGGCTCAGGCATCCCCTTTTCTGCTATACAGACTACAGTCCCTCGGGTGATCCATCTTGCCTTTCCAAGGTTTTATCGCACATAAATAATTCCATAGACTCTGTCGAGTCTTACAGTCGAGGCGTCCCTCGGACCTTCTCTATCGAGGCATCCCTCCGGCTTGTGTTACCTCAACACAATATATTCTAGGCAATCATGGCTTACCATGGGGTTCTCATGGCTCAGTAGTAGCCATTTTTCATGCTTTTACAGCTTGATGACCTTTCGGTTCAACTAAAGTTAGGGATGAAGTTTACTCTCCTTCTCCTGACTCAATCATAGATAGGGACAAAGGTTACTCTCCTTCTCCCGAGTCATTCTTTATTTCACTCGATCGGATTATACTCTTTCTCACCCGTATCACAAGCATATAAAAATTCACGAGACATCATCATAAATTTTAAATTCAAAATTTTCTTGTAAATCTGTGACACACAGATATCCAAATTCCACATTTTGTTTCCATATTTGTTTCGCACAGGAAACAAATTCATAATTATGGGACTTTCCTTCCCATAGCAGTTTGTCTCAACAGGCAATTGGTATTCCTTATGGCTTACAATGATGTCATATTCAAAACTCCTTTTCTTCCTGCACTTTCAACTTCAATCAGCCAAACAAATTGTTAGTTTCCATGCACAAACATTTTATTGCACCTTTATAACGTCATCACAAACAATTTCAGAATTGTGCATACTAACAATCAAATTCACTTTCTCAAAAAGTAAATACCATTCCTTGTAGTTTGTCTCAATAGGAAATTGATCTTCCTTATGGGATTACAATACTGCCATATCCAAGACCCATTTCCTCCTACAATTTCAACATTCCTTAGCCAAACAAATTGTTAGTTTTCATGCACATTACCTTTTCAAAATCAAGCATACTAACAGTCCAAGTCATTTTCATCTATTCAAGGACACCAAGAAAAACGATACATCATCCCTTACCTGTAACATCCCCCTTCCACCCAAGTTGGGGCACGATACATGAGAGAACGCTTTCATTCTCTCTGTGGAACATACTGTCACATACCCAGCATCCAACTGATCTATGCCACATAAATTTTTTGAACTGTGTGCAATTAAAACATATACACACATAGAACTCTTGCGGAAGCTTTATATATAAAAACATAAACATACAAATACATATGTAAATGAAGGGATTCATATTGAAATAACAGTAAATGTATACATGCGGCATATACAGGAAATACCCATAAATATACAGACAGTTATAAACACACATAAGGTAAACCCATAAAATACACACATAAATAACAATGCAACATGTAAATGTATCACACAGTTGACACTTATCTTGGTAAGAATATTCCCAACTGTGTGCAGACCTTCCATGAACCTCCCAGCCTTAGACCACACTACTCATCACTCTCAACAGTGGGTCACCCCCGAGCTGGGACTAAACTCCACCCGGGTAAAGGGATTCTTAACCAAGCTAATGGTTCATAGACAGCAGGAAAGATTATGTCCAGGTTCTCACTCAACTAACAGCCTACAGTCCCTCATTCCCCACATGCCTGTCCCACCCCAGAAAGTGTGCCCCTTCTCTGCTCAACAGTCCTTGACCTTCCCCACTCCTTTTTTTGGCTTCAAAAGAAGGTCGTACAGGAAGTCTCTGAGTCCTATAGCTGTAGTTTAGCACCTTTAGGAAGTCAATTCCTAGCAGCTCTTTCTCCTAGAGAGAAATTGCTCATGGGCCTCACAACCTACCTCTTCAATATCCCACGGTCCTGACAACCCGCTTCTTCAGTCCAACTCCCAAGCTAACCAGCTACACGAATAGAAAAAATGGCTATGGGTAGAGGTTCAAGTATAGTGACAAGAAAATATGGAGGACAACTAAGTGCGTGAGTGAAAGATCATGGTATAGATGAATGGATCCTGAATGATGGATGAATCCTGGAGATAATGATGGGAAATGAACTAAGTCCCAACAATATGTATGCATGTCCCCAACTTGACACTTGTCATGTGGTGAGCTACTTTGGCCCACTTGTCCCCAACTTTGGAACTTAGGATAAAATAATTACCCATACTTTATACTTTAAAGAAATATTAATATAATATTCCTTTTTGGCTTAAGCTCCCTAGCTTATCCCTTTTCTTAAATTTTATCCCCATCCTTTCCCCTACTAGTGGAGTTTAGTCCCCCATACTCTTATGTTGTGGTCGGTTTGTGTGCACCGACGTATTTTATATTAATGATGAGATATATGTACAAAAATAGGTGCACTGGCCTTTAACATCTAGGTTTTCCAGCCTAATCCAAACATAATCACCCTAGCTTATAATAATTGCTTCATCAGCCTATAAAATGAAACATATACACAAAGTCTCTATGGCCTCAATATCATGTGCACTCAAGTTGTTGTGCGTGGTATCCAGGAATGTGCACACTTCATCGTTTTACTGTGCAGTACAAGTGCACACTATGCCATGAAATGTGCATACAAAATGATATCAAACAACTCACCAACTTAAGTACATTTTCATTTACATTTACAATTGGGTTCGACATAGGGGTATTACATTACCTATGCATCATTTCAACCTACCAAATTTTTCAGAATGTAATTCAGATATCAATTGACCTTAATGAATATGCCAACGTTCGTGGCCACATTCATACCCAATGCACCTTTGCATTGATTTTAAGTTTCCCACACTTTACGACAAGTACTTTTTCATGGTGCGTTGGAGCTTAGCCAATATTTTCACCATATGGTTTATTCATTACCATTCATTGTTGCAATAGGACTATGCTTCCGACTACAGAATGATCATGATTCCAATTCAATACATATGAAACTACAAGTTTCACATGAATGCCTTTAAGCATTCCTCCTTCATTAATAACCAGGGTGCCAACACTCATGGCCACCGAAATTTGGTTTTCTCTAACACCTATACAATGTAAGTAGAGATGTTGGAAGCTCTTCCTTCCTCAATGGAAATCTATTGTCTTTCCTTTATGCAAACATGTATTTCCTGGAAGCAATTTCATGCAACATGATATCTATGAGCACTTTTGTTTCCAATCGCTCCTTGATTGGTCCATGTATTCATGACATATTAGTTCATGAATTCTTCTAAGGATTACAATCAGTCTTTACTACCAGAGATTCACGCCTCCATCATTCAGGTTCTCCTTCCTAAATCATACCCTACTTGGGTATCCAAGGCATACAACTTCCTTTCAATGTTCCATACATAACATTAAGACTGTAAAATACTTCAGAAGGGATTCTTACCCAATCCCTTCATACCTTGTGCCACATAGGCATGAACATTTTTATACCGGTTATGGCTTCTAGCACCCCCCTTTGATATTACCCCATCAGTGGTGCTCCATGGGGACTCTTAAAGTCCCTTCAACAATCTTTCAACAAGAACCTTATCATATTCATCCTATGATTGAGATTGTTCATTATTGGCAACTTCCTTTTTCAACAGTTCCAATCTATTTCTTTCTACACATGACATACATCATAAACACATTAGTATTCATATAAATTAAAAATCAAGTACCATAGCATTTAAATTAATAAAACATTTTCAGACATGTCCTAGCATATCTGTATGCACTTCATCACATTATCCTTAATGTTTTCATGAGTGCACCACAACAATTCTCAATCGTTTCTACAGTAATAAAACCATCATCACTATGGTGTCAAAACATTTACTTTCATCAGCGTACTATCTTTCTCATCCAAGAGAAAAACATAATACACAGCAGAAAATAATTGAGGGCTCTCCCCTTCTTCAAATTCTTTCAACATTGCCTGGGACTTTTCAGCCTAGCTAAGTTATTTCTAAGGCCTCACTATCTTTTCTCTACTTTTGCAATTTACTCCCTGTTGGGATCTCCCTGCTATTTTCCTTGAGCATCCTTGGTTAGGCCTCGCCCTAACCTTTTTGGAATACAGCAGCATGCTTTAATAGAAAAATTTTGTTCATAATGGATCATGAACCTGTGCATCCTGCACATTACCATTTGGTTATCAGAATGGCCAATACTCATTTATTAGTCTTCTATTCATTACATGATGTTTTTTTTCAAAATGTAATCCAGGATTCTGGTATATATATATATATAAGCTTGTGGCTCACTTATTAATTCTCAGCAGTCATTAGGGTTATGACTTTGTTTTCCCGACAGAGTCTTCATACAGTTCCTCCACAGGGAACTCCTTCAGCATGCAACTTCCTTATTGCATATCCATTAATATTTGTGATGGCCTCAACCTTGAGTTAGCTTCAGCAGTTTACCAAATATCCCATAAGTAATATAAACATGCATCTTTGTCATGTACCCAAATTATGTATCCATACATATTCTGGTTTTGTTAACTTACACCCATGATGTACTTAACCATATTCATAATCCTAAACCTACCTGTAGCGGTCATAGGTATGTTTCACAACCCACCTAGATCTCTACCTTTAAGATCAGTCAACTCAGGATTGTTCACAATCCTTCTCATGTGATTCTCAAAGGCACAATCATTTGTCTCTTATTATGAAAAAAAAATCATCTTTGCTCATTTACCCTTTTTATCTAATTATATTAGTATTTCCTGAGGAAAGGGAATAAAATCCCCCTCAAGTTGTTAATTGGAACCGAAATTTCATGAATCTTCGGAATGGAGTCATCCATGCATCCATAGTATTCACTTATTCTAAACAAGAGAAATTCTTGCTTTATATTTCACTCGTCGGGACAACCATATGGTATCTATAACTATATTCTTTCATCATTAGTGTCCTTTAGTTTGAGATTTCAGTCACTTACAGGACTAATCTCACAATCATATCTCGTATTGATGTTGTCTTTTCTCAAGGCAATAACCAACCAGGGTCACTTTCCTCTTTATGCAACAATATCTAGCAAGAAAACCTTCTTGCCTCAGCGTCCATAGGGTTTTACCCATCTCACTTTTCTCTGGTCATAAGGAGTTATATACTCCAATTTTAATATAAAGCAGTAACTATAACTGCCAAGGATCCTACCTGATCCTATTAGATTACTTTAAGCCCACAAAGGTATTAACCATTATATAATCCACCATCATTAGTGCCTGAAGTTCCAACTACCCATGCTTAGAAGTAGTGTTACAAACACCAGGTCATCCGTCCTTCGGGCTTCAGCTGCTCTTGACAAAACCATGCCACCTTCAGCTATCCACATTCAAGTCTTATTATAATTGCTAATTAGCATATCCCTACTCCAGTAAGAGTAGTTATCACTTTGACAAGGGATAAAGAAATTATTCTGTTGAAATTCAACAAGAATTCCCTAAAAGCACAGGTTCAATCTATAGTCCTTCTCCTCAAGGAGTGAATGCAGATAACAATACCTCCTTACATGACTTGCACATGATCCCAAGAAAGCCAAGTGTTGTAGCCATGCTCTGATACCAATTTTTAACACACCCACGATGGGGCATAAAAAAATTTGATTTTCTTAAAGGACAAAATCTCCATTCATGGTTTCTAATTTGGAAAGTCGGGGAACTAGTCTAACCTCCTGGAGAAAAACAACTCTTTGATACCTTGATGGTATCATTCTGTAATTAAACACAGAACCTTTCGACTTCTTGGTGCAAGTTTAATGGCACCCTTGACCTTCTGTTGGCACAGGGGCAGACCCAGGGTTCAACGCTCAAGAGTGCACCAACAAAACCCTAACTATCGGCCCTTTAGGCAATACCTATGAAGTAGATGAAGCCTCACCCGAGGTAGAGGTAGGGGTGGCTGCAAGACTCCAGTGTCTGCAACCATAGCTGGGACACAGATCTGTGACTGTAACACCTTAACAGGGAACTTAGCAGTTATAGTTCATCAATATCCAGTCTTAGTTTAAAGCGTAGTTAAACCCTAATTATAGAGCATTGAAGTATTTAACTAGATCTACTATATTCAAGCACTAATCACATCCACATAGGCCATATCTAGTATTCATATATACTATTAAGCACATAGCATTAACATATCTTTCTACCATTCATCTATATCAAATCACTAAGCATGTTAACATATAAACACATCAATACATTGCACAAAGAAGAGAAACATAGCATGTACGTGGTTCACCCCCACCCTGGGGCTATGTCCACCAACTCTTAGTCTTCTTTATTAGCTTCTTCAATCAGTTACATGCACGGAGCCACAAAAACCCTACTCCGCAGAGGACGCAAGATCTGCGCACCTCGCTAGATCCTCCTTCCCCGGGCTAGGTTACAATACTAAGCCTCTTCTCAATATCTTATAGTCTCTTGCACTTAGCTTCTACAAGCCTCATACAGTATGCGCAAAAGCAATATCCACTCAGGACTTAGCACTTTCGATCACATAGATCGAACTACTTCCTTAGCACTTAGCAAGGTATCAAGACACACTTTCCTACATCGCTTGGATTTCTATTTATACATTACAAATTGGGCCTAAACAAGGGTATTATCACTCCAATAAACTCCTTAGGGTTGTAGGCTAAGGATGCTTGGTAACTTAGAAATAATGGTTTTTATGTGTTTGGGACAATGGGGTCTTTAATGATTTATGTAAGAAACAACTCATCACACATTTAAAGATACAATGCTTTCAGGAAACAATAATCAGATCAAATAATTGAAAGAGAGGATGGAGAACACTATTCTTGATTGCCAATACAAATGAATGTAGGGCTTAATACAAGACAGAGAGAAATCCTTTAATTTCAAGTTTATGAGCTCAATAAAGAGATAAAAGTCTTTATGAACTAAAATAAACCGAGACAAAGTACAGAAAATGAAAGATGGACAATTCTGATATTGTAAACGAAAGGAAACTGAACTTTATTTCTGAAAAAAGAGTCTATATAGTAGCATAAAATATCTCCCAGTTTGAACCCTTATCTCATATCAAAAATAGGCATTTATAGCCTCTAACAATCGATTTTACAGATCCTAAAAACATGGATCTGTATTTAATAAAAGAAATTCAAATCTAACTAAACAACTTGAAAATAAAGACTTAACAACTAAACTTAGCACTCGAATTGTCTTCAATCTCAAAGATTCACCATCTGCATCCTTCAGCTCCTGGAATCTGTGATGTGATGCAATGTGGCAAAACACCTGTCTTGACAGTTGGATTTCTCCAACGTTCAGGGTCGATATTTGGGGAAGTTTTGTTTTACATGTGGTTTCCAAAATTCCCTCAAATCTCTGATGTCGAATCCTTTGCAAACAATTTTCATTCCTTTTATACTCTGGAACTCCTTCATAACCTGTAAGAAATGACCTGTTCTGCCCTGGGCTTCCAAAAATTCCTTTCCAGCTTTCAATAGCTAACGGGCTTTATAATTCGCTAGTTAGCTGGTGAAAGCGATGCCTTTCACCAGCTAATGGGTCATAAAATATCGCTTTGCGCTGGTGAAATCCCTGATTGCGCCCAAAACGAGTTTTCACCTTCAAAATTGTGATTCCATCAAAACTCAGTGTGTCTCTGATTTATCACCTTGCATATTAACAGTGACTTGAGCAAGTACCTTCAAGTCTGGATGGGATTTTTTCTTTTGTTTTTGTTTCAATCTTCTTATTTGCCTTTTAAGGTGTTTGGAAAGCCACCATAGACTATTGTACTCTTTGGTGAGTTTCTACTTTCTTTTCTTCTATTTAACACTTTCCCGAGCCAGTCTCTCAAACGCAGCGTTGGTTTTTGCGAAGTTATCAAACAACTTCTTATAACTTTCTTTGATTACCCATTCCAAAACCTCTTGCTGAGCGATTACCTCTTTCAGATGCTTGATTTTATGATATTTCTTTGACTTGGAGATTTTTGATGTTTGTCCTTCCTCTGTATGAGTGAAGGTCTCATAGTTTTGTGCAAACTCAGTTGACTTCTCAGGACTCTTGGTGACAGGGCATTGATCTTGTTGCTCTGATTCTGAGTCTGTATATGGCAAGTTTAATATATTGGTTCTCTTCTCTGTAGGCTGCTATGTGGGTTGTTCTATAGTGGTTTCAAAGTTTAACCTTTTCTTTGACCTGTGGGACTTCACTCCAGAGATTCTATCTTCTGGAGGTCTTGGCAGGGTCCTCCTCTTCCTCGAACTTCTTTGAGGAGTCAACTATTTCTTTGAACCTTTCCCCTGTTCATTTACAGGCTGAGTCTATGTTTCAAAACCCTCCCAGAATAGAAAATTTTGCCAGCTCCTTCCCTGTTGTTTTAATTCCTCCAGAATGATCAATTTAATGAGGCCGAAGTGGCACAGAGTATTCTTCATGCTTAGGGGTTGAGCCCTAATTTTCTTGTAGACCTTAGTTAAAATCTTATGTAAGAAAAAAGGCAAATTGAGGAGAGTCTTGCCTGTGGAATGGTAAAGGAGCTTAAAATGATACATCATGAGTTTTTCATACCTGCCCTCCGAGGTAATGTAGAGTTGGATGCCCTTAAACAGCTTCTACCACTCCTCTTCTAGATAGGAAACCAGCATGCCCTTCTTCCATGCGTTGTGCTTGAACTCTTCCTTTAAATAAGCTTTGAAATTCAAGTTTTTGGTGGCAGTGGTTTTGAACCAAATTTGGCCTGATCTTGGTAGGCTGGTTGTTGCAGTAATAGAAGCTTCATCTACTATGATTTCCAAGGACCCAACACGGCCCTTATTCCCGTCGAAAGTTTTGGCAAAAGCGTTTTCTATCGACTGGTGGCAACCATTTTGCAACCTCTCAACGAATTCAATACACTCTGCATTTGAGAAATTTTTTTGGACTTCTGGATGTGTCTGCAACAAATATAGGTTGTCCAACTCTTTTATGAGTAGAGAAACACTGTGTCTCCTCGCCATTTGCAGTTTGAAAGCATCAACGATTATGTATACCAATGCAACAAACTGTTATTCAGGCCGAGGTCTTGCGTTGTTGAAAGCACTTGAATCTGTTCTTTCCACATTAGAAACTTATCAAACATTCATGAGTGATGTGTGATATGGAAGAAATGATCAGATTTGGTGTCATCAGCCCAGCAGTACAGCTTCTGTACCTGCGCTAATGAATTTGAACTTGTCATCCCCGATGCCATGATTGTGGAGCGTGAGTTTCTGAGCCAGATCCTAGATGTAATCCGACTGGGACGTGGAACTCAAGTTTAAATGATTATCCACTTTCACCAGCGCGTCCTTGATTTCATGGATTGAGTTGATCACATCATGATTTGATTTTGAAACATGGATAAACACACGTGATTCTCACTTTCTTCAGCCAACGGCCCGTGGAAAACGCCCCTTAGCTGTTGAAACTTACCGCTTTCACCAGCGCATGATCCTGCAAGAACTGCTCTTTAGCTGTTGAAACTTACCGCTTTCACCAGTGTGCCACCCCGTGAGAATTGATCCTTAGCTGTTGAAAGTCTTCACTTTCACCAGCGCACGACCCGCAACAATGCTTCTTTGGATGTTTTGAAAATCAACACTCTCACCAGCGCACGGACTTATGAGAGATGCTCCTTAGCTGTTGAAAGTTGCCACTTTCACCAGCTAACACTCATCTTTTAAACATATGTTAGCTGTTGAAAGCAATTTATGAAAATTTTGAAAAGAGGACTTTTGTGGGTCATCTTATTTCTAAAACAAAATCAAAACCTAAACCTTGCAGCTAGAAAAACTCAAAATCAATTTGAGAAAACTACCAATAGCCATGTTATCCACCACAAAATGCGACCAAAGGGACGGGTTCATTTTGGGAGCTAACATTTGGCTCCAACTGGGATGGGCATCTCCCTGTGAGGTGACCAAGAACCTAGCTAGACTCAGTAGCCTTATTACAATTTGAAACAGAAATTTAAAAAATAGTTTGCTAGTACCATTGGGCATGGAGTTATTGAAATGACAGAAATAAAGAAAAAGAACTGAAAAAGAATATGTACAAGTAGAACAGGGCTTCAAAGGAAGCCTTATGAGAAATAGATCTTCAGGAAGCGCCTGTTGAAAGGGCCACCTGCTACTGCCTCGCCTGAAAGAGTTTGGAGAACAAAAGTGTTATTCTGCTGCACTTTTGTTATAGCAAAAGGACCTGTCCAGAGAGCATCAAATTTTTCATGTTTCCCCTTCTCCTTCCTTGCTGCATCCCACTTTAGGACTAAATATCTTGTTTTGAAGACATCTGATTTGACTTTCTTGTCGAAAGTTTCTTTGACTCTTTCTTGATGTAATTCTGTCTTTTCCAAGAGTTGATCTCTATCTTGTTGTAGTTCTACCAAATTATGAATTCTCCTAGTCAAATCACTTGGTTCAGAATCAGTTTCTTGTAAGAATTTTGCAACCGGAAATGCAAGTTGAACAGGAAATATGGCCTCAGTACCATATACCAACTTGAAAGGAGATGTACCAATTGATTTCTTACATGTAACCCTGTCAGCCCACAAGGCAAACTTCAGTTTGGAATCCCAACCTCTGGCGTTTTTTTCAAGCAGCTTCTTTATGATTCTGACTAAACTCTTGTTGGATGACTTAGCTAAGCCATTCCCTTGCGGATAGTAAGTTGTGGAATGTACCAGCTAAATTCCCAATTCTTCACACAATTTCACCAAGTTTTTATCTTTGAATGCAGCAGCGTTATCAGTGACCAATCTCCTGGGACAGCCAAATCTGGCAAATTTGTTTTCTTGCAAAAAGTTTTTGATGACAGCATGATTGGCATTCCGAGTGGGAATATCCTCAATCCACTTTGTAAAGTAATCGGTGGCAACAAGGATCCACCGGTGCTGACCACTAGAAGGTGGGTCAATTTCGCCTATGAAGTCCAGGCCCCACTGCTGGAAAGGCCATGTGACCATTATAGGTTTGAGGGGAAGAGACTTTAAATGTTGTTTACCTTTGAACCTCTGACACTTGTCACATGTTTTTACAAACTCGTACACATCTGAAAATAAGGTTGCCCAGTAGTAACCAGATCTCAAGATTTTGTGTGCAGTGGTTTTCCAATAGTGATGTCCCCCGTATTCACTATTATGAAATTACATCATGACCTTAGCTGCCTCTTCTTGGTTTATGCACCTCAACAATAAACCTATGGGATTTTTCCAGAACAACAAGTTGTCATTGATGCAAAACTTTATAGCTTTGAGCTTCAAATCCCTTCTCTGAGTCTTTGTAAAATCTGATGGGACTGATAAAGTCTGCAGAAATTGAATGATATGACTGTACCAGTTGCAATCAGCCAAGTGAGATGAGACCTGCAATTTCTCACCTTGTTTATCTTCTGAAGACTGATCATTTTTTGCATTAATGCTTACCAGATTTATTTCGAGCAGCCTACAATTTTCCTCTGCCAGAAGTTTGGCAAGGCCCTGACCCTTCACAAGTTTTGTTGGTTTGATTTCAACATCGAATTCAATAAACCTTGCTATCCATTTACTCATTTTTCCATCAATGTCAGGTTGGACAATAACATCTTTAACTGAACTGGAGGGAACGAAAGCTATTACCTTTGCCTGAAGAATGTAAACTCTGAAAGCTTTCAACGACTTGACAAGTGCATAAGCTTGTTTCTCCAACAATTCATACTTTACCTCTGCATCCCTCAAGACCTTACTGAAGAAAGAAACTGGTTGCTCTTGATCATCATCATTTTCTACAAGAGTACTGTTGCGATTGTATCACTGGAAGCAAGTGAAAAAAATGTAAAATACCTTGGAGAAATCTGGGCTGATCAAAAAAGGGGTTGTTGTGATAGCTTCCTTGATGGCGTTGAATGAATGTCTGGCTACTTCAATCCATTTTACCTTAGAGTCTTTTCTCAACATAGAAATGACATGCTTTGTGAGTTCAGCAAAATTTACTATAAACCTTCTGACAAAGTTTATAGTCCCAAGGAAAGACTGAATGTCCTTCTTTGATCTAGGAAGAGATAGATTTTTAATTGCTTCTACCCTCTTTGGGTCAATTTTAACCCCATCAGCTGAAACAATATGCCCAATTAATTTCCCTTCCTGAAGTGCAAAATTTGATTTTTTTGGATTAAGAGAAATGCCATACCTTCGACATTTTAGGAATGTCCTTTTTAAGTGTTGCAAATGAAGTTCATGGCTTCTTGAGAAAACGGTGATATCATCGAGATAAATCAGGACAAATTTATCTTTCTCCCCAACGAAAGCAATGTCCATTTCCCTTTGGAATGTCGCTCCTGCATTCATCAATCCAAAGGGCATCTTCTCATACATAAATGTACCCCATGGAGTGGTAAAAGAAGTCTTTTCTTTATCGTCCATATGGACAGCAATCTAGTTGTATCCGAAAAAACCATCAATAAAAGACATCACCTTTGATTCTGACACTTTCTGCAAAATATGCTCCATTTTGGGCAGAGGGTAGTTGTCCTTCCTAGAGCACTTATTCAAATTTCTGAAGTCGATGCAGAGTTTGATCTCCCCATTCTTATTCCTGACTAGTACGAGATTCGCAATCCATTCTGAATACCTGAAGGGAATGATGATGCGGGCATTCAATAGTTTTTTAATTTCCCTTTCCATTGTAGGCAGCAACAAAGGGTTGAAAGATCTTATCTTATGTTTGAATGGTTTGGTGTCTTTATTCAAGGGAATCTTATGCTGAATCACCTCTGTGTCAAAAGTCTTCAAGTCATCATACTGCCAAGCAAAGATGTCTGCGAACTCTTTTGGCAATTCTCCATAATCAGCCCTTTGTTTTTCAGTCAAATGTGAGGCTAAGTTGACATATTTAGGATCTTTCTCACTAGCCACATTATACTGCAAAACTTTTGATTCTTCTTCCCCTCTTTTCATTTTGACAGCCACATCATTGTTATCAAACAACCTTTCCAATGGGACCAAACCTTTAGGAATTCTGTTGGTAGACAGCTGAACTATTTCATGTGCTGCGATTTTACTTTTGAACTTTGGCTCCTCAACTTCATAGTCATGTTCGTTCTCCTGATCAATCTACAGATCTACAAACTCATCTATCACTGCAAGGAATCTAGTGAGTTCAACATCATCTTCAAAAACTTTCCAAAATTTTACATTATCAGGGAGAGAGGGCCTATATTTAACTTGAATTTCGTAAGTTAACTTATGAGGCAGAGGGGTTATGAATGCACAAGCAGACACAACCAATGAATCAGCCAATTCATTCATTGCTCTAGGTACATATGTAATTTTAAAATCTGCAAAATCATGAATTGCCTTCAACACCTCATCTCTGTAGGCCTTCAGCCTGACATTCTTTGCTTGAAATGACTATTCACCTGCTGGATGATCAAATCTGCATCTCCAAACACCTGCAATTTTTTAATGTTTCTCTCTTTGGCTGCATTCAGCCCCGAAAGTAGTGCCTCATATTCAGCAATGTTATTAGTCACTTTAAAATCGAGTTTAAAGGACAAATGAGAAGTTTTCTTAGAAGGAGAAATGAATACCACTCCTACTCCAGCTGACTCCTTGGTGCAAGCACCGTCAAAGAACATGGTCCAAAGGTCATATTCTGCTGTCTCTGTGGGCTGAATTGTGATCTGATCTGTGGGATTTCTAAGCAGCAATGTATCAGGCAGTGAATCATCAATTTGCAGAATACAAGATCCCATACCTATGTCAACCGAATAGATAGGATGATTGGATGGATTTTTCTCGTCACTGATTACATATGCCAATTGGGTTTCCCTGTATAGCCTTTTGTTCACCCCCCCTGAAAACAGGGATAGTAGCGTAGGAGAGATCCATTTGAAGAGTGCCACCTAGTCTCTTCATCCACGATCTTGATAGTAGACATCCAAATTTAGGAGGTATGTCTACCACCACTATATCCATCACCATAGTCTTCATTGATGCTTGGGTTAAGGTTACAGCCAAATCCTTAATCATCCCAAGACATTTGACTTTTCGAGAATCAAAAGAGAAAAGGTCATGATAAGACTTGGTAATCTCCAGCCCAAGCTCATCCATGACCGCCTTCGGCATCAAATTGTGCGAAGCACCAGAGTCCAACAAACAGTTATGCAGTGTTTTCTCATGAATATTCAGAGAGATGTAAAAGGGAGGACAGCTTTCATCTCTGTCTTCTACCATTTGGCCCAAAGTAATGGTTGGCTTATCATCATATATGTTGAGGATATCAGCAGAAAGGGATACAGATTGGGGATCTAGAGTTTTGAGGATATCCCTTTTGAACATTTCATTTTTCATCAGCTCAACTAGAGAAATAGGAATCTTAATCTTTTGTATTTCAGCCTCAAAATTAAAAGAATATGGAACCTTATTAGCAGCTTTATCAGAAACCTTTACCTGATTTGAAGGGGCTTCCTGATTTCTTTGTTGTTCGACAGGAGGTTGACTTTCTAGAGTTTGATGGTTGACAGGGGAAGCAGTCTTCTTGGGAGGAGTTGATGCTTTCACCTTTGAAGGATTTGCTTGTTGATCCTCTGATGTCTTATCCTTTTTCTTAACAGGGGTAGCAGTCTTTTCAGGAGAGGTTGGTGCATCTTATTGAGTAGCATTAGATTTGGATCGGAGGTTATATATATTTTTATCTTCCGTTGTAAAAATGCCATCACCAAGAAGATCATCTTTTGTCTGTTCAGTCATCAATGATTCCTCGTAGTCATGTTGTGTTAGATAGGATTTCCCTGTCTCTTCTCCAACACAATGAATGTCACCTTCTCCATCTTATTGATATTCACCATTGTCTTCATCCATCACAACATTTTGAAGAGGGACCTTTATCCTCTGATCTTCATTAGAATTCTTTTCTCTTTGCAGGATCTGAGTTGACTTATTATTCCTTCTGAATTTATTTGGATTTTGATTCAGATTTATGCCTGCAGAGTCATAAGTGCCTCTTCCCTTCACAGGCTTTTTATTTTTTATCTTGAGCTTAGATATCTCAGAGGTTAGAGACTCTAGCATCTTGGCCATTTTATCAAGTTTTGGATCAGTATTTGATGAAAATGAAGCCTCACTTTTTGGTCTTCTCCTGTCAGAATCTCCTTTCCACTTCTGAGAGGCTAGAATATTTGATTCCACCTCAAGGGAAGCATCTTGCATGAGAGATAAAGTTGGTGACCTCCTTTCTCTCAACAGTAAACAAAAATCTGAATCAAAGGCATTAGAATATGTGATCTTGGCAGAAGCATCTGACGGTTTTATCTCGGCTGGTATTTTGCCATACATCCGGTTAAACCTCTTAGTGAAGTCAAAGACTGACTCACTACTTTGTTTCCTCAAGTTGCCGAATTTTGTGATGTAGTAGACAAAATCTCTTCTGTCACCCCAATGTTTCAGAAATGTCTCATCCAATTGCTCGATTCCGGCAATGGAACCAGCAGGGATTTCTTTGAACCATTTCCTAGCATGGCCATCTAGGCTTTGGACAAAGACTCGTGTCCAAACATCTTCTTGTTCAATATTAAGGTTCTCTACATAGCTGTAAAAATCCTCAATATGTTCTTCAGCAGACACATCGCCTTCGCCTGTGAATTTAGGCATATATTTCTGATAGAATCCCATTGGCATGGCTACTACTGGATTTGGAAATATGAGTGGTGCATACCTAGCAGCTAGGATCTATTGCATCTTAGTCAAAGGAGGTGGTGCAGCCATGACTATCAGAGGTGGGGAAAATGATAGTTTCTTCTTCAAGTCTTCAACACTGGAGGAATGCGAAAGAGGTGAATCTTCTAATGGGAAAGAGGTCTGATAAGAGGCTCTGTAAAAATTTGCAAGCTTCCCAGCTAAATTTTCTTCACCCTTAGCAGATATCTCTTGGACGAGATGTTCAACAACAAGGAGGCTAGTATAAATGTTCAAGTGATCTTCTTGTTGTTGAGAGTGGAAAGACTCAAGGGAACAAGAACTGTGGCTTCTCTCTAAAGTCTTAGATGTTTTTTCAATCAAATTATAGTCTATCAATTTATCATCACTAGGATTTTTCTGTTGATCAAAAATAATTTGTTCTTCTACAGTACTTATAGCTATTTTTTCATCAGTGTTCTCTAAAAAGAACTCAAATTTTTCTGCAGTAGATTTTCCAGGACTGAGAAGAGGATTACCTTTTGTATCTGATCTTGAAGTTTGACCTTGAATGGTCTTTCCCTTTCTGAGAATTGATTATGGATTGGACACTGGTGTGATCGGTGATTATTGAGGATTCACCCTAGTACTGATCCTCTTAGGAGCCAGGATGAATTTGTGGAGTCGCCAAATAGATGATTACAACCAACTGAAAATGTCTAATCTTTTTCTATCATCAAAGATCAGCTCTGTGTCGTATCCCAGGAGAGAAAATCTTGAATTCCGTTTCCCTGGCAACGGCGCCAATTTGTTATCACTCCAAGAAACTCCTTAGGGTTGTAGGCTAAGGATGCTTGGTAACTTAGAAATAATGGTTTTTATGTGTTTGGGACAATGGAGTCTTTAATGATTTATGTAAGAAACAACTCATCACACATTTAAAGATACAGTGCTTTCAGGAAACAATAATCAGATCAAATAATTGAAAGAGAGGATGGAGAACACTATTCTTGATTGATAATACAAATGAATGTAGGGCTTAATACAAGACAGAGAGAAATCCTTTAATTTCAAGTTTGTGAGCTCAATAAAGAGATAACAGTCTTTATGAACTAAAATAAACCAAGACAAAGTACAGAAAATGAAAGATGGACAATTCTGATATTGCAAACGAAAGGAAACTGAACTTTATTTCTGCAAAAAGAGTCTATACAGTAGCATAAAATATCTCCCAGTTTGAACCCTTATCTCATATCAAAAATAGGCATTTATAGCCTCTTACAATCGGTTTTACAGATCCTAAAAACGTGGATTTGTATTTAATAAAAGCAATTCAAATCTAACTAAACAATTTGAAAATAAAGACTTAACAACTAAACTTAGCAATCAAATTGTCTTCAATCTCAAAGATTCACCATCTGCATCCTTCAGCTCCTGGAATCTGTGATGTGATGCAATGTGGCAAAACACCTATCTTGACAGTTGGATTTCTCCAACATTTAGGGTCGATATTTGAGGAAGTTTGTTTTACATGTGGTTTCCAAAATTCCCTCAAATCTCTGATGTCGAATCCTTTGCAAGCAATTTTCATTCCTTTTATACTCTGGAACTCCTCCATAACCTATGAGAAATGACTTGTTCTTCCCTGGGCTTCCAAAAATGCCTTTCCAGCTTTCAACAGCTAATGGGCTTTATAATTCGCTAGTTAGCTGGTGAAATCACTGCCTTTCACCAGCTAACGGGTCATAAAATATCTCTTTGTGCTGGTGAAAGCCCTGAATGTGCCCAAAACGAGTTTTCACCTTCAAAATTGTGATTCCATCAAAACTCAGTGTGTCTCTGATTTATCACCTTGCATATTAACAATGACTTGAGAAACTACCTTCAAGTCTGGATGGGATTTTTGCTTTTGTTTTTGTTTCAATCTTCTTATCTACCTTTTAAGGAGTTTGGCAAGCCACCATAGACTATTGTACTCTTTGGTGAGTTTCTGCTTTCTTTTCTTCTCTTTAACACTTTCCCAAGCCAGTCTCTCAAATGCAGCGTTGGTTTTTAAGAAGTTATCTGACAACTTCTTATACCTTTCTTTGATTACCCATTCCAAAACCTCTTGCTGAGCGATTACCTCTTTCAGATGCTTGATTTTCTGAGATTTCTTTGACTTAGAGCTTTTTGATGTTTCTCCTTCCTCTGTATGAGTGAAGGTCTCATAGTTTTGTGCAAACTCAGTTGACTGCTCAGGACTCTTGGTGACAGGGAATTGATCTTGTTGCTCTGATTCTGAGTCTGTATAGGGCAAGTTTAATATATTGGTTCTCTTCTTTGTAGGCTTCTCTGTGGGTTGTTCTGTAGTGGTTTCAAAGTTTAACCTTTTCTTTGACCTGTGGGACTTCACTCCAGAGATTCTATCTTCTGGAGGTCCTAGCAGGGTCCTCCTCTTCCTCGAACTGCTTTGAGGAGTCAACTATTTCTTTGAACCTTTCCCTTGTTCATTTACAGGCTGAGTCTGTGTTTCAAAACCCTCCCGGAATAGAAAATGTTCCCAGCTCCTTCCCTGTTGTTTTAATTCCTCCAGAATGATCAATTTAATGAGGCCAAAGTGGCACAAAGTATTCTTCATGCTTCCGGGTTGAGCCCTGATTTTATTGCAGACCTTAGTTAAACTCTTATGTAAGAAAAAAGGCAAATTGAGGAGAGTCTTGCCTGTGAAATGGTTCAGGAGCTTAAAATGATACATCATGAGTTTGTCATACCTGCCCTCTGAGGTAATGTAGAGTTGGATGCCCTTAAATAGATCCTCCCACTCCTCTTCTAGATAGGAAATCAGCATGCCCTTCTTCCATGCGATGTGCTTGAACTCTTCCTTTAAATAAGCTTTGAAATTCAATTTTTTGGTGGCAGTGGTTTTGAACCAACTCTGGCCCAATCTTGGTAGGTTGGTTGCTGCAGCAATAGCAGCTTCATCTACTATGATTTCCAAGGACCCAACATGGGCCATATTCCCATCGAAATTTTTAGCAAAAGCTTTTGTTGTTGACTGGTGGCAACCATTTTTCAACCTCTCAATGAATTCAATACACCCTGTGTTTGAGAAATGTTTCTGGACTTCTAGATGTGTCTGCAGAAAAGATAGGCTGTCCAACTCTTTTCTGAGTAGAGAACCACTGCATCTCCTCGCCATTTGCAGTTTGAAAGCATCAACGATTATGTATACCAATGCAGCAAACTGTTATTCGGGCTGAGGTCTTGCATTGTTGAAAGCACTTGACTCTATTCTTTCCACATTAGAAACTTATCAAACATTCGTGAGCGATGCGTGATATGGAAGCAATGATCAGATTTGGTGTCGTCAGCTCGGCAGTACAGCTTCTGTACCTACGCTAATGAATTTGAACTTTCCATCTCCGATGCCATGATTGTGGAGCGTGAGTTTCTGAGCCGGATCCGAGATGTAATCCAACCAGGACGTGGAACTTGAGTTTAAATGGTTACCCACTTTCACCAGCGCGTCCTTCTTGATTTCATGGCTTGAGTTGATCACATCATGATTTGATTTTGAAACGTGGATAAACGCACGTGATTCCTGCTTTCTTCAGCCAACGGCCCGTGGAAAACGCCCCTTAGCTGTTGAAACTTACCGCTTTCACCAGTGCACGATCCCGCAAGAACTTCTCTTTAGCTGTTGAAACTTACCTCTTTCACCAGCGCGCCACCCCATGAGAATTGATCCTTAGCTGTTGAAAGTCTTCACTTTCACTAGCGCACGACCCGCGGCAATGCTTCTTTGGATGTTTTGAAAATCAACACTTTCACCAGCGCATGGACTTATGAGAGATTCTCCTTAGCTGTTGAAAGTCGCCACTTTCACCAGCTAACACTCATCTTTTAAACACATGTTAGCTGTTGAAAGATATTTATGAAAATTTTGAAAAGAGGACTTTTGTGGGTCATCTTATTTCTAAAACAAAATCAAAACCTAAACCTTGCAGCTAGAAAAACTCAAAATCAATTTGAGAAAACTACCAATAGCCATGCTATCCACCACAAAATGCGACCAAAGGGACGGGTTCATTTTGGGAGCTAACAACGGGTAAACCCATGGGCCGACATCCCCATACCCATTACATAATCCCAAAAAGGGCCCTAAAATGGGCTAAGATCCCATGATCTCTGCTTCATCTTGCACTTTGCCTTCGACAGCCTATCGAAGTCCCAAAAATAGGTCAAACATGACCAAGAATCCTCAAAACTTGGTCAAGGGCCAACATGCCCCCAACACTCACGTGTGACTCATCCCGAGTCACTCTTATCTAGTTAATTTTTCCTTAAAATCCTAGATCTTGGCTCGATCTTCTTCGATGTGTTGTTGTTCCACGACGTCTTGCTCAATGAACTCTTGGATGACTGCTTCGTTGATAGGTCCTTCTAAACATTGTTTAGCTGCAATGACGACTTTCTCCAGTTCTTCTCCTCGGTCTTCGATCTCTGCAACAGAACCATTTGTTGGCACAGGAGCATACCCAGGGTTCAACGCTCAAGAGCGCACCAACAAAACCCTAACTACTAGCCTTTTCGGCAACACTTGCGAAGTAGATGAAGTCTCACTCGAGGTAGAGGCAAGGGTGGTTGCAGGACTCCATTGTCTGAAACCGTAGTTGGGACACAAATCTATTATTGTAACACCTTAACAAGGCACTTAGCAATTATAGTTCATCAATATCCAGTCTTAGTTTACAGCACAGTTAAACCCTAATTACAGAGCATTGTAGTATTTAACCAGATCTACTATATTCAAGCACTAAGCACATCCACATAGGTAGGATATAGTATTGATCCATACTATTAACCACATAGCATTAACATATCTATATACCATTCATCTATATCAAATCACTAAGAAGGTTAACATATAAACACATCAATGCATCACACAAAGCAAAGCAACACAACATGTATGTGGTTCACCCCCACCCTGGGGCTACGTCCACCAACTCTTCTTCTTATTTATTAGCTTCTTCAATTAGTTACATGCACGGAGCCACAAAAACCCTACTCTGTAGAGGATGGGAGATTTGTGCACCTCGCTAGATCTTCCTTCCTCGGGCTAGGTTACAGCACTAAGCCTCTTCTCAATCTCTTATAGTCTCTTGCACTTAGCTCTGCAAGCCTCATACAATATGCACAAAATAAATCTCCACTTAGCACTTAGCACTTTCGATCACATAGATCAAACTACTTCCTTAGCACTTAGCAAGGTATCAAGACACACTTTCCTACATCGCCTGGTTTTCTCTTTATACATTACAAATTGGGCCTAAACATGGTTAAATCCATGGTACGACATCCCCATACCCGTTACATAATCCCAAATCCCAAAAAGGGCCCTAAAAGGGGCCGATATCTTGTGATCTCCGCTTCGTCTTGCGCTCCACCTTCGACAGTCTATCGAAGTCCCAAAAATAGGTCAAACATTACCAAGAATCCTCAAAACTTGTTCAAGGGCCAACACCTTCCCTTTCGCTCCCCTGCGAAATCTCAAAATACTGGGTGTTATATCCTTTTTTGGATAAGCCCCCTCTTGATGTGACCCTGTGTGATGACCTTACGGGACCGCATGATTGCAGAAATAGCCAAAGCCTATTTGAATCAAATTGCTTTTCAGCCCACAATTCTCCTTGACCCTCCATGTGTCCTATTTTCAAATCAATGGTTTGAATTGCAGCCCACCCTTAACTTTTTAACACCTGTGCAACTCCTATCCCCGCAATGCTATGAGACCATCGATCTCTGATCTTTGACGATACTTCAAAAACTGGAGATTCGGATCTACCCCTCTCATACCTATAGATCAGATATGACCACTTTCAAAATCAATGGACGAGATCTCCTTCGTGATTTCAGGTTTCGGAAGTTTCAACTCTCAAAATCCTACTCTCTTTCGTACTTCGATCTTCCAAGTTGACGATCTGTGAACACAAGTCCTCCTAATCAACGGATCTACTTTTACTTCGAGTGGTGGACCTTTCAACTAGATCAACAATCCTATGGCCCTCTTCTTGATCAATGGTTGATATTTCCTTCGGGTCTTCGGACTTCTGAGATCTCAAATCTCAAACTTCACTACCCCTCGAAGTAAGCGAATTCCTGCCACATTTCCACTTAAATCAGACGGTTTAGGCTTGCTTCAAGTCTTTACCCAAAATATACAGATTTATTCCACCTGTCCTCTTGATCTGATGGCTATGAATTACTTCGGGACTTTACCCGGAATCCTCTGATATATGCCACGTCTCTTCTGGATCAGATGGTCCAGATTCACCTCAGACGATCTGACGCTTGAGATTTACTTCGGACGATCTGAAGACTGAAATCTACTTCGAATGATCCAATGGTTGAGATTTACTTCGGATCTCCAGCTCTTCGAACTTCGGGAGTCTCAAATCTCAACTGAAACTCTTGAACATATTTTTCCAGAGTCCACGATCCATCACCACACGTCTACTCTGATCAATGGTCTATATCCTCTCTCCACAAACACAAATCTCTGGAGTGAACCCCTCCGGAGTGTCGGATCTTCTGACACCTGTCCTCCCCAAATCAACGTCACTGGTCCTCTTTGGGACTTTGAAACTTTTCAACCAAGATCCTTTGACCTCCTCCTTGATCAACGATCGAGATCTCCTTCGGGACTTCAGCACTTTCACCCTCTGCTTTCCTCCAAAGTGCGTCATACAAGTTCTAGATCTGGTGCCACATGTCCACTTTCAAATCAACGATTGTCATCCACTTCGGACTTCGGCCTTCAACGATTTCAAATCTCCATTTATCCACGCTCTGCTTCTCCCGAAGCATTTTATCTGGAGTTCGTGATCTGATGACATCTATCCTCTCATAAATCAATGGCTCCCAGCTAATTCGGTTATTCAGGGTTCGGCGATTTCCAACTTTACTGCTTTGTTTTTTTCCTGGAGTTCACGATATTTTGCCACGTACTCTCTGAATCTGACGGTCCAGATTCTCTTTGATTCTTTGTCTCTTTGGGCTTCGAGAGTTTTAGACTCCTATGCACTTGTTTCTCTCGGAGTGATTTCACCCGAAATTCATGGATTTCTTCCACGTGTCCCTCTACAATGGACGGTTGTGATCTTCTTTGGCCTTCAGGACTTCGGGAGTTTTTCACACTCCTCACTTGGAAACCTATGAAGTAGTTTTCCTCGAAGACTCTGATATATCGACATGTATCTCCTATTGACCGACAAATAGGATCTCTGGGTCTTTACCTGGAGTCCACAGACTTACGCCACTGTCGCTCCTCCTCCTGAGCTTCTTGATCTCTTCCGACTTAGAATATTTTCTAAGTGTTCAAAGGCTTCGACCTTGGCTCCTCCTATGGGTCTATCTCTTGGACTTTGTCTTGCACACATCAAAGTGTTATTTCTTCTTATCTTGATCCCCTTGAATATTTCTCCTTCCCATGCATTCCTTGTATTTCATGGATCTCATCAAACTCAGATATAAGGTCAACGGCGATCGACGGTTCATAGAAATTGCGGGGCTCCAACATGCGTTTTCTTTATCAAAGAGTTCGACCTCTGCAATTTGGAAAGTGCTTGCTCAACTTGGTCTTAACCGGAGTTGTTGATCTTCCAGCCCGATGAGATCAACGGCATTGATAAATTACGGGGCGCGAACTAGAGTGTCCACTACTTTCACCTTCGTGCTCTACAATGATTCCCCACCCTCGATCTCCATTCATAGATCAACGGTTCACAATGATTTTGGGGTCCCACCTCCACAATCTGAGAATTGCTCGCTCGACTCTAGTCTAATCCTAGCCATTGATCTTCCATTATTGACGATATCAACAACGTAGGTTGATCGCGGCCATGAACTAACATGTTCTCTATCAGGTTCTTAAGTCATGGGTAGTTCTGGTAACTTGACTATCATCTACCTCCCAGATCTGGCAATCGGGACAGTTCTCGGGCAGCCTCACATCTAAGGTTCAGATTTAACCTTAGGACTTCAGAAATTCAGGGATTTTACCTCCCTCGTGACGAATTCACTCAGTTCGCTAAACTCGCGAAGTCTAAATGACTCCAAGGTTAATTCCCACACTCTTTCCTGTATCCAAGTGTCACATCAGACCATAGCTCTTTCCAAACAGATTTTGTCCATTCATCTTCCAAACAAAGGGACCTTCCCTTATTTGGATACTTCAATCTCGTTACTCTTCTCGAGCTTTGTTAGCTTTGGAAGGATTAAGAGTTTTTCACTCTTTCTCTTGGACGTAACACTTGGACAAATCCTTCCGCGCATCCCTTACATTCATTCCTCAACTCTAGGACTTAAGTGGTTCTCGTTCTCTGTTTTCCTCATAGAGAGCCTATGCATACGTTCACTATATCTTCTGATATTTAATAGAATCCGTCCTCCAAGGGACTCGGAGTGACTAGGAGGGTCGATATGCGTACATGAAACTATGCCCAAGGTTGATGAACTCACAGTTCGTGGCTCTAGCTTAAGCCCCCATAGGACGCAATCATTTACGAGTATAAAACATATCCCATTGATATAATTTCCTACTTGCCTAATTATACAATCAAGAAGACACCAAAACAGAATGCAGCATAAATCATTAAGCAAACATATCTATCCCTGCAACATTCATAGAATATCCAACTTTAATTCAGAGTACCATTTAAATACACAAGATATGTGATTAATTATCTATTACATGTGGTAGCCAACTAACTAAATGTGGGTGTTCATCCTTCCACCCGGCCATAGGATTAGAGGCATTCATTCTTATCACTCTGGCCACCCTCGTTCCAAGCCATGATATCACCAAGGAACTCTCGCAGTTCTCAAGGATTATTTCTTTGTTTCAACTTCCGCTCAGGTTCTTTTCTCTGCATCTTTTAGAGATTTCTTTCTCTGTCATGGACCTGGGAGAGGTTTATCATATGCTCACTCAGCATCAAGCTCACAACCTTCTTTTCATCCTATGTTGGAGAGCTTTGTGCATTCTCCTTACTGATTTTTATTATGTATTTTCCCCAGGATGGTTCTCGACCCATCATGTTCGTTCTATCAGAAGGGAACTTGGGTTAGCTTGGTCTTTCATACCCAGTGGTACTTTGGGCTGACATTCTGCAGTTAGACCATGCTCCCATTCATGGGAGTGGTTGATAATTCAACCACTAGTCCTTTCTTCATTAACTAGTTTCTCTCCTTGGGGTCCGAAGGAGATTTATTATCCCCATCAAGGGAAATTTGGGGTTATTTGATATAATGAACCCTCTCTTATAGTTTCCACATTCTTTCCTCTAGTGATATCATGGCCAATACTTTCAAGGATTCACCCCCACAGATAGTTATTGGCAACTCAAACAATAATACATTTATATTGTCCACATGCCTTAGCATGGTAATCATATTTTATGATTAATTACAAGCCAGGGGAAACAAGGGTGTTACATACACGTACATACATGAGCTATCCTCCTGTAGGGTGCATACATACGTGATTTTTTCCTAAATAGTCATGTAGATCATATCTTTAGTCTTACTGGCTAAGTTTGGTGTTTGTTGGGTGAGTTTAGTTGGTTGCTAAGTCTTCTTGGGTCTCTGTCTTGACTGTTAAGTGCTTACAGAGTGATAGGAAACCTTCTTATTGTTGAATTTTTGGGTGGTATTCTTTCTTATCATCTTTTCATTGGTTGTCCTTGCACATTGTTCTCAATGTTTGGTATCCTGCTTGGTTTGTCTCTTTTTTCTTGCAGTAGGATCTGTATGTGAGGATGTTATTCAGTCCTTGCATTTTATTTTCTTTATATTGAAAATACAAAAACATTTTCTCATTTTTCATTATGTCATTTTCTCTTTTGATTACTTTGCATTGATTTTTACACATGTGGAGAGATTGCATTTCACTGAAATTGTAGAGATTGCATTGAAAAGTTGCATTTAGAAGCATAACATCTCTTTGGAATTCAAGATTGGTACTTAGAAGTGTTTTTATATTTGATTATTTTAAATGTTGAGTCCTAATACCATGAGTTTCATGACCACACCTCTTGAATAAGCAGAATCCATTAAAAGTAACATTGATTAATTAAAATTGATTAGAAATGATTTTATTTTTTAGGGTACACAAACAAGTATAGGACATAGGGCCTTGGAATAGGATTTGTGAGTAAAATTCTCCAAGGATATTAAACTAAACATATGTGTCTGACTAGGGAGTGGTGAAACCCATTGTGTAATTAGTGATGTCAGGAGGCTCCGCTCACACTGGAGTTACGCATGAGGCCACATGGAGTTAGTTGCAGAGATAGTCGTTTAATACCTTCTTAGCATCAGAGATATTTTTGGGGTTCTATTCATGTTTGGGGTTATTCCTAGTACCTTTACCTCCATGAGAGGAGGTTCTTTCAATATTCCGGGCTTTGTTACCCTGCCCATACGGTGGAACAGACTTGTGATTATTCATCTGTGCATTGGTTGTATTGTGGTGACTCTAGTTGCTTGACATAGGTAGCCACATAGGTTACTTGTAGGGGTTATTATGTAGGTACCCTGAGTTAGATAAGGGTCATACAACACACAACCTTTATGGAGGATTACTTCTCCAGGGGGGATATGACTGACTACGTTGTTAATCCCATGAGGTCCCTCATAATTGATTTTGATACCTCCAATATTTTGAAGGGAATCTCAGGCCCCTCTTGGGTGAGAAATACCTACTCTAGTGAGGGATTCCCCTTTTCATCCACTATATCATGTTTGTGTGCATTGGCCTTTTTTATTTATTTTGGTGTGCTCTTTGATTGTTAGTTGGCCCTAGGATTTAGTTTTATATCTCGATTCTTGAGTCATCATAGAGAAAGACCATATTCATCACAGGTCTTGTTGTTTGTTGAAGTTACCACCGCATATTGAGTCTTTATTGAAGTTTCCTTCTAAAAGGTGTAAAGTTAATAAGCATGGTACATATATATCCACCTCCCAGACTTGTGATTATTCATTTATGAGTCTTGATTCAAACGCGAATGTCACATGGAGTCCCTTGACTCATATATATTATGTGATTAGTGGGATCCCTTCGACTCCTTCAGCCTCAACGGTTGGGGTGTCGGAGATCCTTTCCCCTACTATTACCCAACTTGTGGGTTCTACTCAACCCATAGGAAAAAAAACCTTTGGGTCTCTTTTTGGTACGATAGGTTACAATTCTCAGTCAATACCTTATGTCTCTAATCCATTTTCTTTTGGTATGCCCAACATAACATTGCAAATTTCATCCTCTATTATAGCGGCTAATGTGAATCCTAGTTTTGGACATGGGGGCATGGCTCCTCCATATGATCCTCTCTCATTTGGTAGAGGCCATATTCCCCAAATGAATCCTATAGTTGGAGGTTCGACTCATTTTTATTCTGATCCTAATCCTAGTCTCAATGCTCCTGGATGGAGTGCTCAATCGGGTGGACAAGTCACTTCCTATATCACGTCCTTTATCCCCTCTTCCTCCATGTCGAGTCCAAAAAATTCATTTATTATGGACAATCCCCCTCTGTCTTCCGGACTTCCATCTAGAGGGAGTTAGTTTCACACTATGGGAAACACCCAACACAAATCTTCTTTGGATGGGGGCAACATATATAACCCTCATTATACTGCTTCCATGGGAATGGTGCCCATACAAAATTTTATGAATTCGTTTGGAGGAGGATATTATCCTACTAGACATGCTCATGGAATATACTAGAACCCTAGGTGGCCCGCAATCCCTTAGTCCCAATCTTTCCCAGAAGCATGGGCTCAGACGTCACAATCTCGACTCCCTTTTCTGGCCATGCTTAATCTACCAAATTTTTCAAAATCAATGATTGACCCTATGCGTCATAATATGTTATGGCCCCCCATCCCCACCAAGATTCCTTTAGAAATTCCAAAATTCTAAGGTAAGACTAGTGAGGATCTGAGTGATCATGTTACTACTTTTCATCTTTGGTGCTCATTTAATTCCCTTAATGATGACTCTATTCATTTGAGGCTATTTCAACACACCCTCACGGGGGTCGTTGTGAACTGGTACATTAAGCTATCGGGGGGAACATACAAAAACTTTAATTATATGGTTTTGGTCTTTCTCAACCACTTCTAGTTGTTGGTTTGTTATGATTCCGACATAGAACTTTTGTCGACCCTCCACCAAGATAGAGCCATGCATATCTTGGACCATATCCAAGAGTGGCGTAGATGGAAGAGGTTGATCAAAGCCTACATTCCTCTAGAGTTTATGTTGGAGTGGTTCTTTAAGTCCTTATTAACTTATATTTCAAAGGATGTCTCTACATCTGGAGTAACATCTGAGGAAGAAGATATTTTCAAATCCCAACAATTAGACCTCATATATGCTTAATCTAGGATTTTGTATGAAATTATTCCTTATGTGTCACAGTCAAACTATGATCCTAGACAAAAGCCTGGGCCTCATTCTAATGGCATCATAGGCTCCACAAATTCTAAGTCTACAGATTTGGTGATGAACCAGTTGAAATATTTGTCTTTAAGCCAACCTATAGCAAGACAAGCTTTGGCTTCTTCCTCCACTCCCACTCAATTGACGGATGTGCATTCTGTATAGTCATCGGCCAACCCAAATGGTAACCATCAACTAGAAGGGAATAGAAAGAAAGGACAAGGTAATAATTGTAAGGGTGGGAAAAATAATAACAAATCCAAGGATGACACTAGCAATGATAGATCAAATAATAATGTTGGTGAGGGAAAGAAATAAAAATGGAAGGTGAAGTTTCCTAGTAAACTTTGTAAATATGATCACCTTACCCACCTATTCCCCAAAATTGAGGAATCCTTGAGGCTCTTATCATAGACTCCCATTGTGTTGACAAATTCATTTCCACATAATCAACACATGGCCTGAGGGGCCTCCAACACCGAAAATGCGTCGAACGGGTGTCAAAACCCCTCGGCACATGAAGGTGGCCATCTATGTGTCAATATGGTCAAGTCTCAAATTGATGCAGCCACTCGATCTTGTGATTACAGTTCTTGACAAACTGTTGTAGGTTCAGAGTCTCCTCCTCCTTTGAAAATTCCTTTGCAGATCGAAAAGTCGGAACCTTTGCCTCGTATTCTGAAAGGAGTACTAAAACGCTATACCCACAATCCTAATTCCATAGCTTCCCAAAACTATTTTATTGTCGAAGATCTGGGTCAAACTCTTTGTACGATATTGGGGTGCTCTAGACGTGTCCTTCACAAAGGAACACCTTGTTATCTGTTTTAGGAGCTCTAGATCCGTGTGTCTCAAAGGTTATTAAGTTTAACATCACATATGTTAGGCCTCGCTTACCTTACCATGTGGCCTTTCAAATCCATGTGGAGTACACAAAAATTACCATCAAACACATTGTAATTGATGAAGGTGTTGTGACATGCGTGATGTCCCTAACCTATTGGAAAGTCATTGGATCTCTGACTCTATCCCAATATATGACTATGTTAACCGATTTTGATGGGAATTCATTCCAAACCCATAGAATTATTCCCTCTTTTCCAGTCTAGTTAGGTGGAAAGATAGTGGAGGTTGATGTCAAGGTGGTTGATGTGTCTCTCGACTATAATTTATTGTTAGGGTGTAATTGGACTCATGCCACGACATCAGTCATGTCATCCATTTTCTGCACTTTATGTTTTCCTCGTGAAGGGAAAATAGTGATGATTGATCAATTGTCCTTTGTGCATGCTATTCCTAACACATCAGTTGGACCTTCAGTCCCTTTGATAAAAAAATCTCAGCAAGAAACTGAGGATGTTGGTGTCAAAATGTATTCTTCTCTCATGGGTAGCTTTGATTTCGTGGAACCAACTCATCAGATGCATGCCATTTCCAGTGAGTATTCATCGTCGATGAGGTTCGTTCCTTTTTGTACTTCATATTTAAATGATCCTTGGACCCTACTTTCCCCGAATATGTCGTACGAAGGTCGGTCACACATTGGGATGGAAATGCCACTGTCAATGGAAGAAATTATGTATCATTCTATTCTTGACACTACTGCTGACCCGGATCCCTTCTCCTCACAGACGAGAGAGGAGGATCCTGTTCTATATCCCGTATGGGCCATCCAATCTTCTTGTTCACATGATTGCCTCTATGACACTTTACCCTCAGATGAAGCCATCTGAGAGGCCATGTATGGTCATGATAGGCCTTGGGATGATATGCATCATCACTCCTATTTCCTCCCATAGCTTATTAGGATCAAACATGATGACTTTAGATCTACCTTGAGTGAGATGGTCGGTCACATTTTGGTTCCACTAGATATGCATGGTATTTATTCCGAAGGAAACATGAAGAATATTTATCCTACTGTCACAATCAACATCCATCGAGTTCTTGGAAAAATTGAGAATGTATATATCAGTGCAGATTGTTCGCCTGGATAAATTCATATCTACATCGATCTTGTCAAATAATTGTGTGATGTATTCACTTGGTCATACAAAGAGATGTCAAGGATCGACCCCATCATTTTCAAACATTAGATCAAGACCTATATGAATGCTAGACCTGATTGACAACATCTTAGAGTTGTTAAACCTAGGAAGGCCCCTTATATTAAGGCAGAGGTAGAGAAGCTACTTAATTTTGGTTTCATCTACCCAGTTCCCTTGACTGAATGGGTTTCCAAACCCATCCCCGTGAATAAAAACAAGGAACCATCCGCATACGTATGGATTTTCAAGACCTAAACGAGGCTTCTCCTAAAGATAACTTCTTGACTCCTTTCATTGACTAGATTCTTGATGAGTGTGCAGGAAGCAAAATCTTTTCTTTTATGGACGGATTTGCAGGGTATAATCAAATTCAAATCCAACCTGAGGATCAACATAAGGCGACGTTTATTTGTCCTTGGGGTAATTTTTCATACCAGAAAATGCCTTTCAGCCTTAAAAATGTCGGAGAAACCTTCCAACGTGCCATGACCTTTGCTTTTCATGATCTCAAGTATATTGTCGAAGCTTACCTAGATGATCTTGCTACTCACTCTCACAAGAGAGTAGATCACTCCACTCACCTATGATTAGTATTTGAGAGATGTTGTTACTATCGCATCCAGTTGAACCCTCTTTTGTGTTAGTTATATCCATCTTTTAGGATTATTAGTATCTAAGCATGGGATCATGGTAGATCCTATGAAGGTTGAGGAAATACATCGATTGCCTCCCCCGTACAACATTAGACAACTTCAAGGTTTACAGGGGAAGGATAATTTCTTGCGTCGGTTCATAGTGAACTATGCCAATTTAACTAAGGGTTTCATGTGTCTTTTGAAGAAGAATACTCCATTTATATGGGATGAGTGAGCCCAGGAATCCTTCTATGCTCTTAAGAAATCTTTGGTATCGACACCTCAGCTGAAGCCTCCAAACTATAGTAGAGACTATTTGTTTTATGTCTCCATGTCCCAAGGGACGATTAGTATGGTTCAGGTTCAGGAGGAGCATGAGATCCATGAGCACATTGTATACTATCTCAGTTGAAACCTAGTCGGTCCTGAACTTAAATACTCTCACGTAGAGAAACTAGCCTTGGTCGTCGTACATGTAATTCAAATATTACGACAATATAAATTACCTTGAAAAACTACCATAGTTGCAGATATCAATCCATTTCAATACATCCTCACTAGGCGTATCATAGGGGGGAAATACAATAAGTGGATTGTTATTTTGCAATAATTTTATCTTGATTTTTCTTCGGTGAAGTCTAAGAAATCGTTAGTTCTTTCCAAGTTGATATTGGACTTCCCTCGACTAGATGAAGAAATTTTTCATGACGATTCATTCGTGGATGAACATATCTTCCTTATATCATCTTTGAACCCCTGGTATGGAGACATTCTAATTTACCTTCAAACCTTGAAGCTATCCCAGAGAGATGATTGACGACATATACACTATTAGGATAAAAACTACCTTATCATAGGTGACACTTTGTATCGTCGAGGAGTAGATAATATTTTATGTTGTTTCTTGAATCACGAGGAAGAAGAGTTTGTTCTCAATGAATTTCATGGACAGTGGCAGTTGTCATATGTGGAACATGTCTTCTGTTGCTTGGGTCATTTACTCACACGAGAGCCAACTGGTGTCTTCGGGTGGCATTCGTCTGGAGCCATCAACAAATAATGTGACTGAGTATAGAGATGTTATAGAACTATTACGCGATGTCATTTCACATTGTGTTTGGTCTTTAGAGGTTCGCCTAGAATCCCAGTTAGTCGTGTGACAGTTAAATGACAGTTAGCATGTGTGAGACCCTAATCTACTCCGACGATTCCTATAGGTACGAATTTTGGAATGATACTTTGATTTTCTTACTTATAATAACATACCTATAAGTTCTAATTATGTATCTGATGCATATGTTAATTATATTTTAGATTGGAATTTTACAGATAAATAAGCAAAGAAAACACATTCATGCATGTACTCATTGTAACATATATAAGTAAAGCCGAAGACTAAATTTTTTTATACACATATGGACGGTATATAATATGACCATGGAATATATGCCTGTTGCGCTAGATGCGTATCATGGTAGTGTTAGCACGTGGGAGTCACACTCTGATGGCTAAGAGTGTAATCCCAGTACCCATAAAAGTATAAAATACGGATCTATAAAAGATATAACAAATGGATGAAGAACGCTTAAGGTAATGCCATTCACAGTTTACTCCATGAAATACATACAAGCAAATGGGGTGTTTGGTGCAGACCCCCCTTCTCTCCAAGGGTTGTGCGAAACAATCCTCCTAGAAACAATCCATAGGTCTTTATAAAACTCCTCCCACATGAATTAACATTGGGTGCAAGCCTTCTCCACATGTCCAGTGACTATGACCACAAGCCTAACCAAAATTCCCTTCGTGGCTTCATATGTCTAAAATTTGTATGTGAGCCATCCTTGACTCTCCCGACTCCCAAACTCCCAAACTCCAAACTAGGATTCTAGCAAGTACTAACTCCATTCCTGTGGACCCCTCCAATATGACCTTGGGCTATGACCCTGGGATTAACTCCTTTAAGGTCTTTGGGTTTTCTCACTTTTCAACTTCGAGTATTCAAATGTGAGCTATCCAACCCTTCCAACTTCACAAGTTCTGAACTAGGGCTTAATAATACTAGATCCTTTTCTTAACCTCCAATAACATGACCCTTTGCTATGACCTAGGGCCTAGCTTCCAAGCGCTACAAGACTTCGTATTTTTAAAACTCGTGAAATAGCTCTCTTCCCTTTCCTCGAAGTCTAAATTTTCGATGAAAAGAACCAACGGTTTGATCTTCCCTTAGATCGACAACTCCTATCTCTCCTGAACTTTTGAGTGTTGAATAACTCTCGCCCTTATCCTCCTCATAGATTTTCTATATCTAACGGTGCATGACTATCAGTGATTATCCATCCAAGAGTCTCTACCATCCATCTGAGTTCTCAATAGCTCCTTTCCAAATATCTTGGCATCAACCCTTCAACGAAATTTGACTTCACCTTAGCGCACATTTACGCTCCTGCGTGCAAAATTGCACTATTCTTCCTCGAGATTTTAACTTACTCAGTCTCCAAGGGATTCAACCCTTATGCATATTTCAAAAGAATTTTTTATGCCCTCCTAGCACACTCTGTGCTCGACCTTCTGAGATTTTGAACTTAGAATAAGTTCGCCTCTATGTGCACTCCTTGTGCTTAATATGCACACTTTGCATACAAAAGTTCCACGCTATCTCTTCTGAGTTTTGAGTCAAAGAAAGACTCTCTCACACTCACTCCTTGATCCAGGTGGATATCGGTGGCCACCCACCTTTTCCAGCTAGCTCAAAACAACTTTCTAGCAATTTTGATAATTTATTATTTTTAGCAGTTTTCGGGTCCTGCACTTCCAAAGCCGTTTTGAGGCCCTAAACGATGTTTTTTGGGGTATGTTGTGATCGAAAAAAATCATCATGAAATTTTATGCAAATTTTGTAGTCCTCGGAAAGATCTTTTCAATGGGCTATCATACGCCTAAAACAAAGATCGTATGCAAAAGTTACGACCCTAGGAAGTTGATGTACTGACTTACCCAAACAGGGCCCACATGACTTTTGGCGCTTCATCTCCTAGGGTTAGGTTTTTGGATGTTTAGGGTTTTTGAAAATCCTGTTTATTCTAAAAATTCCTTGAGATCCTCATTGTAATAATCTTCTTGTGAATGAGAGTTGTCATCACATCTCTTCTCAAAGATAAGCCGCCACCATTCCAGCAAGCTTGTTTTCCGTTGCATTTTATAGTTTCATCTTATTTCCTTATTGAATAGAAAACCAGTTTTACTGTATCTCTGTTATTCTGTGTTAAGAATCTGGCAATAATATGTACTCATTTCGTTCTTCTCATAAAATCTAGATCATTGGTATCAGAGCGGTCTACTCCTTGTCGTCTTAATGCATGTCCCCAACGGGTCAGAGTACAAAGATTTGGGTCTCGAGCTTGTTTCTCTTGAGGACAAAAGATCTCACACACCCAAGCGACCTCTCATGGAAGGAGAAAATAAATATGATGGGACAGGAGATCCTTTCAAACTATTGATTGAGGAAGCCCTCACGCAACAGAGGAACGAGATGATGGATAATTTCGCGCAAATCCTTCGACGACTACCAACAGGTGACACATCTTCTTCGAGCGGAGGCACCGCCCCCTTCAAGGTACAAATAAACTTTGATATTCCTATATTTGAAGGTCAAATAGATGCATATGTTGTAGACAAGTGGTTGAATCTACTAGAAGGGTATTTTTCTATCCATAACTTTTTGAATAGAGAAAATATTACTTTTGCTCTCCTCAAAGTTGTTCCCCATGTCAAAGATTGGTGGGAAATTTTCTGTGAGCAAAAGGAAACAGAGGAACCCTCATTATTTACAGTCATAGCCACCTAGGAATCCTTCAAGGATGATATTAAGGAAAAATACTACCCTGTCGGAAGTTATGACGACTTATATACCAAATGGACCACACTGCGGCAAGAAAGAGACCAAGCAGTGCCAGATTTCATAAATATCTTCCATACCTTGCACACCAATCTGGGTATCAAAGATTTAGAGCGAATTCTGGTGCTCAAGTATCGTGGTGCTATGCATAGATACATCCAGACCAAAATGGAATTTCTGGACATCTCATCCTTGGGTGCGGCCTACTGATATGCCATCAAAATCGAGCAGAAGCTCAAATAAAAGACGCGACAATTTGGGTCGGGGAAACCCGCACAACAAAAGCTAGGAAAGGGTGGTCCCAACCCACATAACAAAGGACAAATAAAATATGGACAGTATCAGGACAACCATTCCAAGCCGCAAGAAAAGAAGGACACTGGAAAAACAAAGAAAGATACTGGGAAGTGGTGTGACTTCCATAAGAGCCCTTGGCATAACAATGTTGATTGTCACTCAGAAAAGTCATTGGTGGCTGAAGTGAAAGCCTCTGAATTAGATGTGGATTCTGAATCTGAGTCAGAACTAGAAAGGGGAAGACAAATCATTGATGTGGAACCCAATGCCACCATTTCTACCACCAAGCTCCAACATGGTGAACCAGATGAGCCAGAAGAAGGAGAGCACCTCTTCCATTCACAGATGTGGGTAAAAGGCACCCCGCTGGAATTCATCATTGATAGTGGTAGCTAGAAGAACCTCATGTTAGTATAGGTCATCAAGCGGTTGGCCCTGCCGAAAATGCCACACCCACAACCCTACACCATTGGATGGCTCCACCAAGGAAGCGATCTCCGCATCAGACAACAGTATCGATTGTCGTACGGCATCAATCCCTTCAAAGATGAGGTATTGTGTGATGTTTCTCCTCTCGAAGTTTGTGATGTTATTTTGGGCCAACCTTATTTATGGAAATGTCATGTTGTATATGAGTCTAGGCCTCATAGTGTTATTATTACTTTGAAAAGGAAATTGTACAGGGACCCGAGGTTGTCCCACCTAGTGTTATTTCCTTGATCTCTGCTAAGAAATGCAGGAAGGTCATCTCTTAGACAAGGAAGTTTGTCTTCTTCATGATTCACTCTCAGAATGAGAGAAAGATCACAGCCACATCCAGGGTCTCTGCGAATCACCTCTCCACATAGTAGAAGCAAGTAGATAAGTTCGTGCAAGAATACTCATATATCTTATCCTCACCTACTGGGGTACCTTTGCACTGCCAGGTCAAGCACCCCATCGATATGACCCCCGGTGCACATCTTCCCAATGGGCCAATCTATCATCGCTCTCTGTTAGAGAATGAGGAGATCAAGCGACAGATCCAAGAATTGCTCCACAAGGGGCACATCCATCCCAGCTCATCACCTTGTGGGAGCCCAATCATGCTGGTACAAAAGAAAGATGGAACCTGGTGACTTTGCATTAACTACTGGGCTCTGAATAAAATCATAGTCAGAAACCGGTACTCGATTCCCCGAATCGACGACCTTCTTGATCAACTCATGGGGGCCAAATACTTCAGTAAGATTGATCTGAAGTCTAGCTACCACCAGGTTCTAATGGAACAGATAGATGTATGGAAGACCGTCTTCAAGTCAAAGGAAGGCCTTTTTGAATGGTTGGTCACGCCCTTTGGTCTGACAAATGCTCCAGCCACTTTCATGAGGACGATGAACGATATTATGTGACCATTCACCAATACTTTTGTAGTGGTGTATCTGGATGACATTCTCATTTACAACAAGACTTGGGTCGAACACTTGCATCATATTCAACGAGTTTTGCACACCCTGCGGCAACACAAGCTATACGCTAACTTGGAAAAATGATCCTTTGACATGGATAGGGCTCATTACCTAGGCTACATCATTGATCAACATGGCGTACATGTGGATCCAGCCAAGATCCAAGTCATCCATGACTGTCCAGCCCCAACCACACTCACTGAGCTTCGGAGCTTCTTGGGCCTTACCAATTTCTATCACAGGTTTGTGTTGGGCTTCTCTCATATTGCATGGGCCCTCAGCTAAATAACCAGGGGTGGTGGTAAGGTGAAATTTGTGTGGGGTCGGACCCAACAACAAGCATTCAATGATTTGAAGCAGTGCTTGTGCTCAGCCACAATACTTTCACTACCATACCTGGAACAATCCTTTGATATTGAGACTGATGTGTCAGACTATGTTGTGGGTGTCATTCTCATGCAGCATGGCCACCCCATGGCCTATCATAGTGAGACACTATCAGATGTTGTCCATAAGTACCCTACTTATGATAAAGAAATGTACTCCATTGTGCAAGCTTGCCGCCAATGGAGACATTACATTCTTTGGAGGGAGATAGTCATCCACACTGATCATAAGCCACTGTAGATCATGCAGACACAGGGAAAATTGCAGAATGACCGCCATCAAAAGTGGTCCACATACTTGCAGCAATTCCACCTCAAAATAAAGTATAAAATAGGAAGCACCAAACGCATCGTCGATTGCCTCAACAGACCACCAGTCGTGGAACTCACCACAGTGCTAGACTCTTGTGGCCATGAGACCTCTAGATGTCCCCAACTCTATGAGACAGACCTGGACTTCGCCACCACCTACCAAATGTTGGGTGCAAAGGTATTTGTCGATAATTTCCATCTTCAGGATGGGTTGTTGTGTCGTCTGGGCCATATCTATGTTCCATCAAGCGAGTGAGAGAAGTTGATCTGGGAATCCCACTACAGTTGGGTGGCAGGACACTTTGGCGTCGAAAAGATAGTGGCGATGCTACAAAAACATTTCTACTGGCTGAAACTTCGACAAGAGGTCAGCAAGTATATGAGGTCTTGCACTGCCTATGCTATCGCCAAGCCAACCACTAAGAAACAAGGCATGTACACTCCTCTTCCTACTCCTGACAGACCATGGGAATCCATCTCAATGGACTACATGTCGGGCCTCCCGTCCACCAAGCGGGGAAATGACTGTGTTTTTGTGGTTGTTGATCGCTTTTCTAAGATGGAGATTATGGTTGCCTACAAGAAGAGCATCACAGCAGAAGCCACTTCCAAGCTCTTCTTTGAATGAGTCTGGGTACATTTTGGAATCCCACAAACCATTGTCTCATATCAGGACAGTCGATTTCTCATCACATTATGGTCGAGCCTCTAGTCACTGTTGGACACCAACCTCACCAAATCCATGGCCTTCCACCCCCAGACCGATGGCCAAACCGAGGTCGTAAATTGAATGATCATGCATATCTTGTGCATGTATAATTCCAAGAACCCTCGCACATGGGATGAGAGTCTTCCCTATGTCCAACATAGCTACAACTGAGCCCTGCATAGCTCAACTGGCCACAGACCCTTTCAGGTGGGGTTGGGATTCCAACCATTGGGTCCCATAGATGTTTCACTTCATCTTGCGGTCACCTCGACCGACTCCTCTCCTGCTCCAACTGAGGCTGAAAAAGCTACCCGTTTCATTGAGAGGATCCATCACATCCGCCAAAAGGTTCAGAATATCCTATAGAAGTCCAATGACAAGTACAAGAAGCACCATGATCAACATCGAGTGCCACATAAGTTTCAGGTGGGCGACAAAGTTTGGTTGCACTTGCAGAAAGAACGCCTTCCAGGACCCCATCGGAAGCTTCACCCACTCCATTATGGGCCATACACCATCACCAAGGTTGTAAGGAATAATGATTTTGAGCTCAACATTCCTCATTTCCTTGGCCTGCACCCAGTGTTCAATGTGAACCTCCTTCGGCCTTATTTCCCACCATTATTGGACACCTCAGACATAGCAGAACAACTGACACCAATAGAGCTCAACCCCGACTGCATACAACAAGCATCCAATGATCAGATTGTGGACACAGAGATCAAGGGCACTTGACAACAAAGGATCCAGCTTTATCGAGTCGTCAAAGCAGGGCAACTCCTACACCAAGGCAAGTGGCTCACCCGGGGCCAAATTCAGCAGAAATTTCCTCATCGAATGGGGGAACTCAATGCAATGGATACCATTGATTCCTAAGGAGGGAGGATTGATCCAGGTGGATATCGGTGGCCACCCACATTTTCCAGCTGGCTCAAAACAGCTTTCTAGCAATTTTGATAATTTACTATTTTTAGTAGTTTTTGGGTCTTGAACTTTCGGAGCTGTTTTGAGGCCCTAAACGACGTTTTTGGGGGTACGTTGCGATCATATATCTTTCCAATGGGCTATCATATGCCTAAAACGGATATCGTATGCAAAAGTTACGACCCCGGGAAGTTGATGTATTGACTTACCCAAATGGGGCCCACATGACTTTTGGCGCTTCATCTCCTAGGGTTAGGTAAATCTTATGGTAACCGAGCGACAAACTTCACAAAGAAAATATTATGGTCAACTTTGGTAAAAAACAACACGCGCTAGTAAACAAAATCTAGGAAGCAACACCAAGCAAACAAGACCTTCTAATTCCGAAGTCACTAGTTGGTGATGAAATCCAACGTCGCAACAACGAGATGAGAAGGGGCGAGGCGAGGGTGGAAAAGTTACATTGACTACCTGCTTAATGGACTTACACCCTGGTGCAAGCTCCCACACATAATCGTGGGTATACCCTCCAAGGAGCCCAAGTGAGTTTGGTCAATGTCAATTCCAGGTACCGTGAAGACTTTCCCCTTCACAGTCACCTTATGTAAGACCCTAGAAAGATAGGCCGCTAAGGTTACCACTGACAACAATAAATCCTGGGGGGACAGTCGACAGTCTGATCCACACACAAGGGCAAGGTATATAGCCTGAAATCAACTCAAAAGGCTTCCACTCATCATTGTGGGTATACCTCCGAGTGACCCTCGTAATACATGCAATCTCTACACTGATATCAACAAAGTAGGGTGAGTAACTCTGTCAATACCAATGCGACCTCATGTTTGACCCTTGTGTGAGAAGGGCTTCCCAGGACAAGATGTTGTAAATGGAATTTAACACTCCTTAACACAAGATGTTATTGTGTGTTTTGTGCTTTGGAGAGTGTATCTCTCTTCCAATTCCAAAGCGCTAGTCTAGCTAAATGTTGGTGTAATAGAGCCCTATAAAAGAGTTACTAGTTAAATTTTACAATTGCGCAATGTTATTAAGGACTGTTGTTACTCAAAGGAAGTGGAGATGAAACTGATGTTGTATAAGACTCTGACCCAATGATGCATGGATAAGAATGAAATATAGCAATTTTCGTTCAATGAATCCTATGTACGGGAGGGAAAGAGAAGTTTTCCGGATCAAACTTGAACTACAAGACACAATTTCCTTTAAAATGTAATTGCAACAAATCACGCAAAAATAACAATTCTCTATTGTTTCTTTTTCAATAATTTCAACAATTGATTTTCAATACTTTCGAAGACAAAATGTTTTTTGAAAGAAAAACGTTTGTTCACTTTTCAAAAAGGACCTACACCATGATGGTGAGAGTGTAGAAAATCAAAAACTAATGAACAAGCAATAGACAACCCAAACCAATCTTTCAATGGAAACAAAAATAACAAGCAAACCAAACTAGTCTTGTCAATTGCATGAGAAAAATGCGTTTTCAAACAATGAGCAAATGATAAAGACAAAGAAGCTCAACTTTCAACCGATCACTGGTTCTTAACCAAACAAGCACACTCAGATTTTGAAATCAAAGAGTATATCTTTGCAGAGAAAAGTCAAGAAACGAAAGTCAAGAAAAATGGACAAGAAGAGTCTTGATTTCCTAAGACTATTCGTGCACAAGAATGAAGACAAGAAAACATCAATCAATGGTCCAAAACACTCTTGTTAAGCACCTATACTGATCTAAGTAGTTTATCATGCAAAAGTCTTAAAGAAAAAAATTTGAAAAAAAAGGGTTTGCAGGCTGAGAGTATTACACAGTGCAAGAATAGGTCATTCTCGCAGGTGAGCTTTGAGCAGAGTGCGATAACCTCGCACTGAACCTAAAATCAGGGTGTGAACTCAGTACATTCTCGGAGGCCACTGTGGAGTGCAGTGCGAGAATATCTGAAACTAATCAAATTTTTGGAAAAAGACACAAAATTTGAAGAGACCTCTGGACCTAGAGGGTTTATTAGGGTATCATGAAGACTCAGAGATTGATATGAATGGAGAAAGGTAAGGCAAGAGAAAATGGCCAAGGAAAAATACCAAAAACCACAAGAAAATGGGTTATCTCCCCAATGGAGTCACCAATTTTGTTATCGGACTAATCGGTAGGTGCGGACACTAACAAATCTCCTTAGATCCACCTGGATCTAGAACAAAATAGGACAGGACATTACTCTTTCCCTAAGTTTTGACCATTAAATTAGCTAGTAGGGAGGAACAAGTAACATACCTTTATATCGCTTCCAAGGGTCTTTGTTTCTCCCGCCTTGCTTCGGTGCTCTCGTGAGGTCAAGACAAAGACAACACAAACCAACCAAAGTGAAGATAGCAAAATATATTCAATTTTCAACTTATGTGTATGATCAAGGAATTACACAATAAAGTGAGAATGACTTTATGGGAAAAGGACATGCCACTGTATCATATTAATTGAAAGTATAAGATTACAACCTGATTGCCTTGATGTCACAAGCTCCCTTTCGGTGGCTCTTGGCTCCAACACACACACTTGCTCAATACTTGTATGAAGAAGATCAAATCCTCTTGATAGACTTGCTAGAGTCTCCAAGATCCTGTTCAAGCTAAGTCCTTCACACAATTCTTTCACCAATTCTCCAATGAATCTTGCTTAACCTTTTCCATGAGAATTCCCTCAATATATAGGAGAGAATGAGATGGTTACTTGGATAAGAGTGATCCCACAATATCAGGGAAACCAGTAAAAGGATAACCATTCGAATGCCAACCCATTCTTCTAGAATATTCCCTTCTAGAACCATTGATAATTCATCTTTTTCCAAGCTTTAGAGCAAGTTCACACCCTAACTATGTAGCACAGTGCGAGAAGTTTGCACCCTAGCTTAAGGCAGCCTGCGAGAATGGGTCATTCTCGCACCCTGGTATATTAGCAACCTAGGAACTCTCTTCAAAAGTATGTTTTCTGGGAAGAGATGAATGTCTATTTTCTCAGGAGAAAGTTCTTATGAGGAGCCTGAGTACACCATCATGATAACCAAAATCATGGGTAACAGTGATCCTTTGACTTTACCAAATATTCAGGATGCATCTTTCTTCTAGTTTTCCTTCCAACTCTTTGTTCTAATATTTTCTCCATCTGAGGTTTTTCTACTATGGGCATTTGTGCTTCCCATTGAATCTCTTCTTGATCATCCAATTCTCCTGTGTCATCTCTTTTATAAGGATACAAATCTGCAACGTTGAATATTGGTGATATTCCAACATTGTCTGGCAACTCTATCTCATAAGCATTTGCTGCAAATTTTCTAAGGATATTGCATGGTCATATATTCTTCATCTTCAACTTATTATATGTTCCTCTTGGACACCTTTCCTTCCTCAAATGAGTTAAAACTTCATCTCCCACTTCAAATTGAACTTCCCTTCTTTTTTTATCAACTCTTTCTTTATATGTTTTATTACTATCATGTATCTTCCTCCCAACTTGATCATGAAGTCTTTGCATTTTTGTAGAAAAATATTTTTCTCTAGCACACCTAAATTAATCTTGTTTTAACTCTCTCAATTCTGCAATCCCTCTTGGTTGTCTTCCATATACTATCTCAAATGGTATTTTTCCATTCCTCATGTTAACTAAATTGTTAAATGCAAATTTTCCCTGTGCCAGAATCTGATCCCACTGACGACCTTGTTCAGTGACTAAACTCCTTAACAAAATTCCTAGACTCCTATTCACCACTTCAGTATGTCTATCTATCTGAGGGTGATATGCTAAACTAAAAGATAAATTAGTTCCCAGCCTCTTCTATAGAGTCCTCCAAAAGTGTCCTACAAACTTAGTGTCTCTGTCTGAAACTATACTTATGGGCAATCCATGTAATCTCACAACTTCTATGAAAGACAAATTGGCTATGTGTGTAGCATCATTTTTCTTCTGGCATGGTATGAAATGTGCCTCTTAGAAAATATATCGACCACAACAAATATGGAATCACTTCCCTTCTAGGTTCTAGGTAATCCCAATACAAAATCCATACTAATTGCGTCCCAAGGCCTTTCTGAAATAGGCAATGGATGATACAAACCAGTATTTTGTCTCTTTCCTTTTGCATGTTGACAAATCTTACATCGATCTACAAATTTCTTCACATATACCCTCATACCTGGCCAATATTACAAACTACTCAATTGTGCAAATGTTTTTTCATGACCAAAATGTTCAGCTAAACCTCCACTATGTTTTTCTTTCAATAAATTATCTCTCATTGAACATCTTGGTATGCACAATTGGATTCCTTTGAACAACAATCCATTCTGGATTAAATATTCTACCCATAAATTGTTATCCCTCAACAAAGGATTTTCATATGCTTCATAAGCCTCCTTAAAATTTGGATCTTCCTGATTCATTTCCTTAAGGTACTCAAACCCTAAGGTCTTCACTTGGAATTACTGTACAACCAAACTTCTCCTGCTCAAAGCATCTGCAACTTTATTATCACTTCCAGAAATATGTTTAATGACAAAAGTAAAATTTTGCATGAATTCTACCCACTTAGCATGCCTCTGATTCAACTTCTCTTACCTGGTAATAAATTGAAAAGCTTGATTATCACAATACAAGACAACTCTTTTGGAATTAAATAATGTCTCCATTTCTTCAAAGATTGATTATCACTATACAAGACAAACTCTTTTGGAATTAAATAATGTCTCCATTTCTTCAAAGCTTGAATCACTAATTAAAAATCCTTGTCATATGTAGAATATTTCTCCTTAGTGTCATTCAATTTTTCACTAAAATAAGTAACTGGCCTATTATCTTGACTCAAAACTGCTCCAATGGCTTGCATCACACCTCACCTGAAATGTTTTTCCAAAATATGGTAAAACCAAAATTGGTTGTTCTGTTATCTTCTTTTTCAACACTCTGAAGATTTTCTTAGCATCCTCTATCCAATTAAAATACTTATGTTTCTTTTTCACAATGTCCATTATGGGTGCAGATATACCACTAAAAGTTCTGATAAAATTTCTATAAAAACTTGCTAACCCATGGAAACTTCTCACCTCAAATATGCTCCTTGGTGACGGCCATTCTTTGATTGCTCTCACCTTCTCTGGATCCATCTTCAATTCATTTGAAGAGATCAAAAAACCCAAATATATGAGTTTTGTCTTCATAAAAGAACTTTTCTTCAAATTTATTAACAACTTTTCTTGTTGCAATCTCATAATCACTAATGTCAAGTGATTTAAATGTTCTTCCTTTGTTTTACTGAAAATTAATATATCATCCAGATCTACAATGACAAATTTACCTATGAAGTCTTTCAATACCTCATAAATGTACTTGGAACATTTTTCAATCCAAATGGAATGACTAGCCATTCAAACAAATCTTCATTTGTCTTGAATGTTGTCTTCCATTAATCTCCCTCTCTCATTCTTATCTGATGATATCCACTCTTCAAGTATATTTTTAAAACATAGCTTGCTCCACTCAAAAAATCCATCAAATCATCCATCCTGGGTAAAGGGAACCTATACCTAATGGTAATCTTATTGATGGCTTTGGAATCTGTACACATTCTCCATCCTCCATCCTTCTTTGGACTTAATACAGTTGGCATTGTACATGGGCTTAGACTTTCCCTGACTAAACCTTTATCCAACAACTCATGAACTTGATTCTTAAACTCTTCATTCTCTCAAGGTGTCAACCTATACACTACTTTGTTTGGTAAACTGGCTCCTGGAATCAAGTCGATATGGTGGTCGATACTCCTAATGGGTGGTAATGAGTGAGGCAACTCATCCACTACTATGTCAGCAAAATTGTCTAACAATTCTTGGATTTCTTCTGGTAAATCATTCATGGAAGTATTGGTAAGGATAAATCTCGGCTTCCTCACTACAACAAATTGCATTTCTTGATCCTTCTTGATTTCCTTCAAGAGTTCCTTCCCACTCATGAGAAGTATTCTTGTGTTGGCTTCTTCCTTTTCTTTCTTCTCTTCTATTGGCAGTAACATGTGGGTTCTACCATTTTTTTCTAGAGTATAAGTAATCTTCCTCCCATCATGAATGGAATTCTTATCAAACTACCATGGTCTCCCCAACAAAATTTGACAAACATCCATGGGAATTACATCACACAGAATCTCATCTTTATAGCCTCCTATTTTAAATTCAACTTTGCATTTTTGACTTACCATTACTTTATGTCCTTACTGCAACCACGATACTTTATATGGACTTGGGTGTGCAATTGTCTCCAGCTCCATCTTCTCCACCATTTCTATAGATACTAAATTTTCAGTGTTCCCATTTTCTATAATCATTTTACAAACTTTGTCCTTTGTTTTACAAGCAGTCCTGAACAACCTCATTCGTTGAACTGAGCCTTCTATTTCCTTCTCTGGCTTTAGAAGAACTTTCCTCATCATAAGGCTTTGTCCTCCTTCTACTTCTTCTGCTTCCACATTCTTCTGGGCTTCAGAAATGTGTGATTCTCCTCCTCCTTCTTTCTTCCTCTCGGGGCATTCCCAAGACATGTGTCCTGTTTTTCCACAAGCATAAAATTTAACTCCACCTCCTCTACCTCTTCCTCTTCCTCGAGGAAAATAATTTCTCCCACCAAACGGTCTTCTTTGGAAACTTCCTCCTCTTTCAAAGTGACCATATGATTTCTCTCTCTCATCCTTGGTGGCATTATTTCAACTGCTCCTAACACACAGAATACAAATTCAATAATTTTTTCAGGATCTAATACCACTTGGTGAAGACCCCCCTTCTCTCCAAGGGTTTCCCGACCTCCCAGTATAGGATCGTTCACAATACTTAATTGAAACATCTCTTCGATTCCCTGTTGGAACCTCCGAGAAACAATCCACGGGTCTTTATAAACATCCTCCTACGTGAATTAACACTGGGCGCAAGCCTTCTCCACATGTCCACTAACTATGACCATGAGCCTAACCAAAAGGTGCTTCGTGGCTTCGTATGTCCGAGATTTGTATGTGATCCATCCTTGACTCTCCCGACTCTCAAACTCCCGAACTCCAAACTAGGAGTCTATTGAGTACTAACTCTATTCCCATGGACCCCTCTGATATGACATCAGGCTATGACCCTTGGCTTAACTCCTTTAAGCGCTTTGGGTTTTCTCACTTCGCAACTTTGGGTATTCAAATGTGAGCTATCCAACCCTTCCAAATTCACGAGTTCTGAACTAGGGCTTATTAATACTATCTCCTTTTCTTAACCTTCGTTAACGTGACCCTTCGCTATGACCTAGGGCCTAGCTTCCAAGCTCTACGAGACTTCGTATTTCGCAAACTCGCGAAATAGCTCTCCTCCCTTTCCTCGAAGTCTGAATTTCCAATGAAAAGAACCAACAGTTTGATCTTCCCTTAGATTGACAACTCCTATCTCTCTTTAACTTTTGAGTGTTGAATAACTCTCACCCTTATCCTCCTCGTAGATTTTCTGGATCTAACGGTGCACGACTATCAGCAATTCTCCCACCAAGAGTCTCTACCATCCGTCCAAGTTCTTAATAGCTCCTTTCCAAATAACTTGGCGTCAACCCTTCTGAGCTTGAATTGTTTCCTGACTTGAAAGATTTCAATTGTTTCAAAGGTATCAACGGTGTTTTCCTTCTTGAGCTTTTGTCAATGAAATTTTACTTCACCTTGGTGCACACTTATGCTCCTGTGTGCAAACTTGCACTATTCCTCCCTGAGCTTTTAACTTACTCAGTCTCCAAGGGATTCAACCCTTCTGCGTCTTTCAAAATACTTTCTGATGCCCTCCTGGTACACTTTGTGCTCGACCTTATGATCTTTTGAACTTTGAATAAGTTCACCTCTATGCACACTCCTTGCGCTTAATATGCACACTCTGCATACAAAAGTTCTATGCTATCTCTTCTGAGCTTTGATTCAAAGAAATACTCTCTCGCACGCACTCCTTGCATTTGGTATGCACTCCTTGCATGAATTATAGAAGAGAAACACTTGAAACTTATTCAATTCTTCGTAAATTCATTTATTCACCATGAACATCACACATCCATAAAACACATAACAACAGTAAAACTCTGAAACAATATCAATACTGTACAATTGGATCAATTTCCTCTATCCTATTCATTTAAAAAAAAAAAAATACTTGATTACACTGTTATCTCTTACAGTCATTACAATGAAAACTTGCCTGAGGACCCAGAGCTTCCTCGCTCTTCTTCCTCCTATCTAAAATCTATCACCTATCACTCTAGCAGTTACCTAATCAACTTAATTAATGCAACCTAATAACTAATACGGGATAATATCCTACACCTTTAATATATTACAGTCATGTAAGGATTTACAATGATCAGTCAGTTCAAAATGGTGGCCTGACTTTACATACAGCTAATTAATTGACGAGAGATTAAAAAATATCTCCACATCGCTACCAAGCTGGTTAAGAGTCGGCTTGGCTCTTTCAATGCGTTGAAGTGTTGACTTCGCTTCCACATCCACTTTTCTTTGATTTGATAGCGATGCCCCTGCATCAGTTTTGAATAAATTTAGTCAAGGCTTTATAAAGAAAGGAAAAAGAATTATATTATCCAAAAGATCCCAAGTCTTGGTACATACAACCAAAAATATATTACTGATGCATAAACAGTCTAAAAGTATGAGCCTCTATACATCCATTAGAACGTGAAAAATTAAATCAATATAAAATGGTGGATCAGCAAGAAAGAAAAATAAAGAAAGGGACGGTAGTAAACTACGGATCATTAGGCTACACCATTGGACAATGGAGTCACACAAACACCCTGAAGTTAAAAGGCAATTGAAGAGCATATCAGAAAAATGGATTATAAGATGGAAGATGGAAGAAAGGATAAGTTATCATAAATTAGATCATCCATTGAAGAGAGATCGTATCTGCAAAACAAATGGGAAATCTACTTGAATAAATACGATGAGTTATAGGTAATTCACAGTGCCAGACAGTTCCCCGCGCCAAGACTGGGTAAGTTTGCAGTGCCATCTTTGAGGTGAATCCCATATTTCAAGGAAGTTGTAGATTTGGGTAGAAAAATCCTTGAAAGAGAGGTTATATTGAATACACTGATAACCATAATATTCCTTTTGGAAAGACCTTCAAATTAATGATTAGCATGAAACCTATTGTACCAGAAGGTATGCTACGAACTCTCCTAGTTCGCTAGCAGCATACACATAACCATTTCGACTTGACACTTGTACCTAAAGATAATGAAAAAAATTAGACCCAATTGATGAGTGGAGGTATGACATGTCATAATCATAATGAGGAAAAAAAATGAGGCTTATAAGGCTATAGGTGTTGACATGACCACCATCACAAGATTTCAAACTTAAACTTTCTGAAACCTATGACTCAAAACATCAACACAAGATATTTTGACCCCCTACAACCTAGTGTGTTAACATATGGCTCCACATGGGATGGAATTCTCCATGTGAGCTTCCAAGAACAACTAGACCATGTGCCTTTCTCATTGATGTAACCTAAAAATTGTAACCAGCTCTCCATGCCCATCATCTAAACTGACCACATTATGCAAATCAAATTGTCCCTGCCAGTAGTTCTTTGTATCCATTGGGCTGGTGGAGTCTTATTCAAATACGAAAAGAAAACTAAAAACTGAAAATATTGAACATGAGCTTATTTATATACACTCCTATATTCTAACTGGAAAAATACAAAACAATTATGTAAAAGAGAATTTCCAAGTTAGCCATTCAAGTAACTGACTGACTAACCAGGTTTCTCGAACATGCTTTGTCAAAATAGAATTTTTAAACTCAAACAACAATGGATCATAAATCTGGTCTTCACACTTGGAATGAAACCAAGACAGGGGATTAAAATAAAGAACTTCTCTAAAGAAGTGGCAACGGGATAATAGAACTCATAAGAAATTACTTATTCTCGCTACTTGAAATGAATGGATTGTTCATGAAAATCCCATTCTCCATAAATCATACCAAATTAGTTCTCATGATATGCTGGAAATAAAGAAGAAGAATTGAACTCTTCAATAATTCCAATCCCAAATTACTCAATATCTATTGAGGATGTTGAACCATAAGTATCAAATATAGGCTTGCTAATTTCCAGAAATGGATCTGCTACAACTAACGAAGAAGAATTTTTTGTGAACTTTTCATGAAACGTGTCCTGGTCTCCTTCACTTCCATCCAAACAACAACTATCAAAAGGATTTTCACATTTGTTCAATTTATCACGACCTTGATGTATATCACTTTCCTCATAATCAGGTTGTTCATACTTTACAGAAGATGAAGGAACAACTTGTTTCTTGTAGAAATCATAATCATAATAGTCGTCATAAATGGGTGCATCAAAAGGTTGTGCATCTAGTGACGAATAATGTGAAATGGTTTCTGCATTTTCTTTCATCAAAACAACAATATTTTCGAGAGTATGATGATCCACAAATAATTTTTTATCAACATAAAGACCTTCAACAAGAATTTATTTAGTCAAAAATGGATTTTCATGAGGATGAGTATTTAGATGGTCATGAAAACTATTAAAATAATTATGAGCACATTCCAAAATGTCTTCACAAATCATTGGGTGCAATGTCTCATCAAGTACATCACACATCCTCTCTTCTGTCTATTGAATATATGACCCAAATTGTTCAATACAATCCTCAATAAGTGTATGAGAAGAATAATACCTTTTACAATACTTGATGAATATTGCATGGAATTCCCTCAAGGACGATATGCTCGAAGAAGGCAAGGACCGGTACAACTATCGTGCATCGCCCTCCAATGAATACATAAACATCTTCATACGAACATCCTCGTGATATATATCTAGTCGATACATGTATTCATGAAACTTGACAAGGTGATCTGAAGGGTTATCCTCCTTTCTCTCTCTGAACCATGTAAGGAAGTCTCCCCAAATATCTATAGTAGGAACAACATTAGGTAAACCATCAATATCAATAAAATTCAAAGGGGTAAACCTTGCAGCCGCAATGGATTCATTCAATCATTTGATGTCATTCTGGATATTCAACCAATGGAGCCGCCTATGGATTTATGAATAGTGGAGTCACCATGGTGAAAGATAAGCAGTCTGAAAGTGTCTAGCTTCAGTTCACCATCCAAAGCTATATCTCTTCGTTGTCGTTCTTCCCAGGGAAAATATCTTCGTTGCTTCATCCCCGGCAATGGCGCCAAAAATGTAAGCATGTGGGAGTCACACTCTGACTGTTAATCCCAATACCCATAAAAGTATAAAATACAGATTTATAAAAGAGATAACAAATGGATGAAGGAATCTTAAGGTAATGGCATTCACAGTTTACTCCATGAAATACATACAATAAAATGGGGTTTTTAAGAACTTTAGTCAAGGATTTAGAAAGAAAGGAAAAATAATTCTATTATCCAAAAGATCCAAAGTCTTGGTATATACAACCAGAAATATATTACTACTGCATAAACAGTCTAAAAGTATGAGCCTCTATACATCCATTCGAACCTGAAAAATTAAATCAATATAAAAGGGTGGATCAACAAGAAAGAAAAATAAAGAAAGGGAGGGCATCAAAATGTAGATCAATAGGCTACACCATTGGGAAATTGAGTCACACAAACACTCTGAAGTTAGAAGGCAATTAAAGAGCATATCAGAAAAAATGGATTATAAGATGGCAGATGGAAGAAAGGATAAATTAACATAAAGTAGATCATCCATTGAAGAGATATCCTCTCTACAAACCAAATGGGAAAGCTACTTGAATAAATATGATGATTTATAGGCAATCACAACAAATCCTTTATTGCTCAAGAATATATAAATCAAATACAACCATTGATCCTCGAAAGCTATAATTCATTCAAGTAAGATAGAAATTCAGATTAACAACAAAGAGAACACAATCTGATATAACTAATCTCATGAATCTTCAATGGAAAAAATGTTGGTTACAAGCAAGCCCTCGGGCTTACAAATCAACAACTAGAACTGCTCCTCAAGCTTTCTCCTCTCTTGGATATTTTTCCCAAACCTCTCTCTCCCCTACTCCTGAATCGCCAAAATAACATCCCAAATATGCTTAGGAGTTTGAAACCCATCTCTTCCATTGGATTCTAGGCCTTGGATATAGGTGGCAATAGTCAAAGAGACAAGAATCCAATAAACTGGTAATTTTCAAGAAGTTGTTGGAAGGCATTAATAAATTGTTTCCAACTCACTGCATGAGGTCTTTCATGGAGATAATCTTAGGTGTAGGTGTCCCTTAGAATCTAATTGATCTCTGAGAAGTCATTTGAACCCTCCTTTACAAGTGGCAACAGTCAAACAACATGAATATCCAACAACTATGCAAAACAAAGATTTTGCAGTGCCACTTGAAGTGCATTGATGTTTTAATTATATCTCTTGAATGCCAAATTGGGTCAGGATGAAATTTGGACAGCAAGTAAATGAAATTACCATGATCCTCCACAAAACATTTCAAAAAAATCCACATCACTGTTTTGGATTTATGATCAAGTATTTAGATGCATCTGCTACAATAAATCAGTCCGCAGTGCCTCTGTCAACCAGCTCGTAGTGCTTGTGACATTTATTAGTGCTAAGAGGAAACAAGTGGCCACACTCCTTTCCTGACCTCCAAACAAGACAAAAAATCTCATGGAGTACCTCATGTCTATGAGGTTGATGTTGGTAATTTCATATTTTCACCCAAATTCCTGCAAGTTTCCTAACCTCCAAACCTCATCCAAGACAGTTCGCAGCACCAGACAGTTCCCAGTGCTAAGACTGGATAAGTTTGCAGTGCCAGCTTTGAGGTGAATCCCATATTTCAAGGAAGTTGTAGATTTGGGTAGAAAAATACTTGAAAGAGAGGTTAGATTGAATGCACTGATAACCATAATCTTCCTTTTGGAAATACCTTCAAAGTAAAGATTAGCATGAAACCATTTGTACCAGAAGGTACGCTACGAACTCTCCTAGTTTTCTAGTAGCATACACATAACCAATTTGACTTGACACTTGTACCTAAAGATAATGAAAAAAAGTAGACCCAAGTGTTGAATGGAGGTATGACATGTCATAATCACAATGAGGAAAATGAAACAAGGTTTGTAAGGCTATAGGTGTTGACATGACCACCATCACAAGATTTCAAACTTAAACTCTATGAAACTTGTGACTCAAAACATCAACACAAGATATTTTGACCCCCTACAACCTAGTGTGTTAACATTTGGCTCCACGGGGGATGGCATGCTCCTTGTGAGCTGCCAAGAACAAGTAGACCATGTTCCTTTCTCATTGATGTAACCTGGAAATTGTAACCAGCTCTCCATGCCCATCATCTAAATTGACCACATTATGCAAATCAAATTTTCCATGTCAGTAGTTCCTTGTATCCATTGGGTTGGTGGAGTCTTATTCAAATAATAAAAGAAAATTGAAAACTGGAAAGATTGAACGCGAGCTTATTTATATACACTCTTATATTCTACCCGACAAAAGACAAACTGATTATGTAAAAGAGAATTTCCAAGTTATCCATTCAAGTAATTGACTGACTAACCAGGTTTCTTGAACATGCTTTTTCAAAATAGAATTTTTAAACTCAAACAACAATGGATCATAAATCTGATCTTCACACTTGGAATGAAACCAAGACAAAGGATTAAAATTGTTGAACTTTTCTACATAAGTGGTGACAGAATCATAGAACTCATAAGAAATTACTTCTTCTCGCTGCTTGAACTGAATGGATTGTTCATGAAAATCGTGCTCTCCATAAATGATACCAAATTCCTTCTCATGATATGCTAAAAATAAAGAAGAATAATTGAACTCTTCAATAATTCCAATCCCAAGCTGCTCAATATCTACTGAGGAAGTTGAACGATAAGTATCAAATATAGGCTTGCTAATTTCCAGAAATGGATCCGCTACAACTAACGAAGAAATTTTGTGAACTTTTCATGAAACTTGTCTTGGTCTCCTTCACTGCAATCCAAACAAAAACTATCAAAAGGATTTTGACATTTTTTCAATTTATCATGACCTTGACGTATCTCACTTTCCTAATAATCAGGTTGTTCAGACTTTACAGAAGATGAAGGCACAACTTGTTTCTTGTAGAAATCATAATCATAATAGTCATCATAAATGGGTGCATCAAAAGGTTGTGCACCTAGTGACGAATAATGTGAAATGGTTTCTGTATTTTCTTTCAAATGTTCATCCAAAACAACAAGTTTTCTGAGAGTATGATGATGCACAAATAATTATTTATCAACATAAATACCTTCAACAAGAATTTATTTAGTCAACAATGGATTTTCATGAGGATGAATATTTAGATGGTCATGAAAACTATTAAAAGTATTATGAGCACATTCCAAAATGTCTTCACAAATCATTGGGTGCAACATCTCATCGGGTACATCACACATCCTCTCTTCTGTCTGTTGAATATATGACCCAAATTGTTCACAACAATCCTCAAGAAGTGTATTAGAATAATAATACCTTTTACAATACTTGATGAATATTCCATGGAATTCCCTAAAGGACGATATGATAGAAGAATGCAAGGATCGATACCATTGTCGTGCATTGCCCTCCAATGAATACATAAACATCTTCATACGAACATCCTCATGATATATATCTAGCCAATACATGTATTCATGAAACTTGACGAGGTGGTCTGAAGGGTTATCCTCCTTTCTCTCTCTGAACCGTGAAAGGAATTCTCCCCAAATATCTATAGCAGAAAAAATATTAGGGAAACCATCAATATCAACAAAATTCAAAGGGGAAAACCTTGCAACCACAATGGCTTTCATTTGATCATTTTATGCCATTATGGATCTTCAACCAGCGGATCCGCCTATGGATTTATGAATAGTGGAGTCACCATGGTGAAACATAAGCATTCTAAAAGTGTCTAGCTTCAGTTCACCATCCAAATGTAGATCTCTTCGTCGTCATTCTTTCCAGGGAAAATATCTTTGTTTCTTTGTTCCCGACAATGATGCCAAAAATGTTAGCACATGGGAGTCACACTCTGACTGCTAAGAGTGTAAGCCCAGTACCCATCAAAGTATAAAATATAGATTTATAAAAGAGATAACAAATGGATGAAGGAATCTTAAGGTAATGGCATTCATAGTTTACTCCATGTAATACATACAAGCAAATGGGGTTTTGAATAACTTTAGTCAAGGCTTTAGAAAGAAAGGAAAAATAATTATATTGTCCAAAAGATCTCAAGTCGTGGTACATGCAACTAGAAATATATTACTCATGCATAAATAGTATAAAAGTATGAGCCTATATACATCCATTCAAACCTGAAAAATTAAGTCAATATAAAAGCATGGATGAGCAAGAAAGAAAAAGAAAGAAAGGGAGGCAACAAACTGCAGATCAGTAGGCTACACCATTGGGAAATGGAGTCACAGAAACACCCTGAAGTTAGAAGGAAATTGAAGAGCATATCAAAAAAATGGATTATAATATGGTAGATGGAAGAAAGGATAAGTTAACATAAAGTAGATCATCCATTGAACAAAGATCCTCTCTGCAAAACAAATGGGAAAGCTACTTGAATAAATACGATGAGTTATAGGCAATCACAACAAATCCTTTCTTGCTCAGGAATCTATAAATCAAATACATCCATTGATCCTCAAAAGATACAATTCATTCAAGTAAGATAGAAATTTAGATGAACAAAAAAGAGAACACAATCTGATATAACTAATTGCATGAATATTCAATGGCAAAAATGTTGGTTACAAACAAGCCCTCGGGCTTACAAATCAACAACTAGAATTGTGCCTCAAGATTTCTCCTCTCTTGGATATTTTTCCCAAACCTCTCTCTCCCCTCCTCCTGAATCACTTAGAAGGTCGAAACCCATCTCTTCCATTGGATTCTAGGCCTTAGAGATAGGTGGAAATATTCAAAGAGACAAGAATCCAACAAACTGTTAATTTTCAAAAAGTTGTTGGAAGTCATTAATAAATTGTTTTCAACTCACTGCATAAGGTATTTAATGGAATAAATCTTAGGTGAATGTGTCCCTTAGCATCTAACTGATCTCTGAGAAGTCGTTTGAACCCTCCTTGACAGGTGGAAACAATCAAACAAAGCGAATATCCAACAATTATGCAAAACAGAGAGTTTGCAACGCCACTTTCAACACACTGGTGTTTTAATTATAACTCTTGAATTCCAAACTGGGTTAGGCTGAAATTTTGACAGCAAGGGAATGACATTATCATGATCCTCCACAAAAAATTTCATAAAAACACACCTCACCATTTTGGAGTTATGATCAATTATTTATATGCATCTGCTACAAGAAATGAGTTCGCAACGCCCCTGTCAGTCAGTTCACAACCACTGTGACATTTTGCATCGCCAAGAGAAAAAAAATGGACACACTCATTCCCTAACCTCCAAACAAGAAACAAAATCCCATGGAGTACCTGATGGTTATGAGGTTGATGCTGGTAATTTCATATTTTCACCCAAATGCCTACAAGATGCCTAACCTCCAACCCTCATCCAAGACAATTCACAGCGCCAAGACTAGGTAAGTTTCCAGCACCAGCTTTGAGGTGAATCCTAGATTTCAAGGATGTTGTAGATTTGGTTAGAAAAATACATGAAAGAGAGGTTATATTGAATGCACTAATAACTATAATCTTCCTTTTGGAAAGACCTTCAAAGTAATGATTAGCATGAAACCAATTGTACCAAAAGGTACACTACGAACTCTCCTAGTTTTCTAGCAACATACACATAACTAATTCGACTTGACACTTGTACATAAATATAATGAAAAAAATTAAACCCAATTGTTGAATGGAGGTATGACATGTCATAATCATAATGAGGAAAAAAAATGAGGCTTGTAATGCTATAGGTGTTGACATGACCACCATCACAAGATTTCAAACTTAAACTCTATGAAACCTGTGACTCAAAACATCAACAAAAGATCTTTTGATCCCCTACAACCTAGTGTGTTAACAAATAGCACACTACAACGTTTGTGAGACATCGAAAGATTCACACCCACGCACAGGGTACACCCACCACCTATCACTGCATAGCCTCTGGAAGATCCTCCACTTGAACCATAGAAATCATGTGCGTCAATCGAAACAGGTTCCCATGCACATTCTGCAACACTCTCTCCACATCTCCTCCCATGTGCTCATCTCCTCGGATCCTCCATCGATGTCGTGGGAATTCCTCTAGTTGACGTGGAACTACATCTGCGTAACAAAGCAATTGTTAATACTTGATACCATACAAAAATATTTAAATTTTTTTATTCTTTTTGAAAAACACAAAACAAAAATGAAATATATAAATATATTTATTACCATTATCACCGTAGGTGGAACCTGGTGGGAAAGGCATATCTGGATCCCCTCTATAGTCGATCTTGGCATAAGAGTAGTCGTTAATGGCTATGACATGTCAACGCCACCAGTAAAAGAACTCATCATTGTAGGGGGTTGGCACCCTACCACCTCCTAGCCGCCTCATCACATTGGTCCACCGTGACATGGTTGGATCATGTTGTCCATGTGGAGTAATCTCTACTCTAGGGCTCAAGCCTGGAACCCACTCAAAGAAAAAACTACAAAGAATGGATGCAAATCCGAAATTTCTCTTTTTCTCTTGTTTGCAATCCATCATCCGGTTCTTCATGTTAGCCAAGAATGAGGTACACCAGTCATAAACAGTGGGTTGTAAACACTCCACCGCATAGAACATGAGTGGCCTTAATGTCTGGTGCAATGAGGTCGACCCTAAAATCTGTGTAAGTACAAGCATGATGATCTTTAAGCTCAGGTCCTCGATTGTCCTGATTAGGAGTTGGCTCCCTACTTTATATGTGTCTGCAACACATTGGGTGGAAATGTACTCCTCTATAGTAATACAACCCCTAGCCCCTCGGGCCTTGAGATTCACTACCTCGCCTCGGCGAGACAATCCTATGATAAAATATATATCGTCCACTTCAATCCTCAATGGATTCCCATCAAGGTTGAAGGCCAATGTCTCTAGATCCCAATAGTTTACTAGCAACTGGAGTAACCTCACTTGAGCGCGCATTCCTTTGAGAGCCCAAAATTTATAAAGGTTACATATTTTTAAAGCTTGTTAGACCCCTGCATCCCTTCCCACTGCTGCATCTATCTCTTCATTCTCCCTTTCCCTCCATTCAATCACCATCCTGTAAAGGAAAAGCCATTTTTTAAGTTAAATCCTTTCAAAAATGTGTTCACGGACTTGTACGCGGGCTAACGTGGTAACAACCACGTATAAGTATTCATATACGCGGCAGGATTTTCTTTGCCCATGTATATGGGGTCATATACGTGACTCGATGAAATTTCACCTACTTACACCCTAATTTACATATTACGCCCTCTAACACTAAACAAATGGGGCCTAAAATTAAATTTTAAACCATTGAAATTGAAGTAGACGGGATGGGTACTTACTTGGTCCAGATGATTGCTCATTTCATAGATCATATCTCCCGTAATTGGCACTTGAAGATCGTGGGGAAAATGGCTTGAAATGCACTATGTGGGTGAAAAAACTCAAATGGTATAGTAAAAAGGTCTATTTTTACTATTAGTAGAATTTTTTTACCCACTCCATATAGTTTGTGCTAATTGTTTGACCTTATGGATTAATAGTGTAGTCGAAAGATTTCGTTTTTTGTGGTTTTTTCCAGGGTTTTTTGCGGTTTCCAACATCATACCTCTCGTTCAGGCCTTCGGCAGGTATATTCTTTCACTGGCATATAAGATAGGTTGTCACTCCATTTTTCACTCTTGCATCATTCTATGACCGTGATCCATACACCCTAGGTACGAACCCACTTATTAGCGACACAAAACCTTCTTATTGCTACTAGAAATGTTGCTATTAAGTGGTAGGTGCTTACTGATCCAAAATGGATCCAGGAAGGCCTAAAAATCAAAGTTTTTGAATGCTCAAGAAAACAGCATGATCACGAAGTGCTTGTCGCAATATTTCTGGTAGCACAAACGGATCAAAAAACAGAATCCGTATGCAAAAGTTATCACAATCTGATGTTTCAATTGGGTCAAACAAGAAAAAAAAAGTCAACTGAGCAAAGGACACGTGACACCTCTTGGAGATGACACGTCGCAGTGGCATATGATGACAGTGTTAGACGAATAAGTTATCACTCAGTTCTGTTAGTTAACTTCAGGTTGTTTGGTTTCTTGTTTTCATCGCTGAGTTAGACGCTTCGTTATTTACGAAGAATTTCCTTGCATGTAATTTCTTTTAAATATCAATTCAATAATGATATCTAGGCGCATGTGTTTTATGCATTCTGTTCTATCCTGTTAAACCATTTCTCTGTCCTGCAATTCGTTTTCTTGTTTACGCAGATCTGTTTTCAATTTCTCTGTCCTGCACTTCGTTTTCTGTTTCCGCAGGTCCGTTTTCATGGTATCAGAGCAGGTTGCAGATCCAGCCTCTGTCCAGCTTGCCGAATTGCAAAACGTTTTTCAGCAAGCTCTGTAAGAATTGCAAATCTATTTTTTTTCTGTGCAATTTGTTTTTTAGCCGCCGGTATATAATTTTTTGAGCAGAAAATGGCCAGCATGAGCAACCTGGCTCTCATGCAAGCACCTGTTTTGAACGGGTCGAATCATAGCACTTCGGTATCCAAGATGAAAGTTTTTCTGAGCTGTCATGAATGCTTAGAGATTGTCGAAGATGGAGTTACCTTGTTGAAAGCTGAAGATTGAGATGCATTGGATCGGGATGCGAGACGCACTTACACCGAAGTGGTCAAGAAAAATGAAAAAGCCTTATGGCTTATCTTTCAGGGGGTGGATGAGTCCATCTTTCTGAAAATTGAAGGCGAGAGCACCGCCAAAGGAGCGTGGGATACTCTCATGAACATCTATCAAGGAACCGAGAAAGTGAAGACCGTCAAGTTGCAAA
>ML799427.1:221437-239290 GCA_009831015.1 Picea engelmannii
TACATCAAGAATGATCAACATGGTAAGATGTTAATTATTTGCTTATATGTAGATGATATGATTTACACTGGCAATTTGAAAATTGATGAATTCAAAGTTGTCATGGAAAAATAATTTGAGATGACTGATCTCGGTTTAATGAATTATTTCCTTGGTATTGAAGTAAGCCAGTTAGAATCAGGCATGTTTATTAGTCAGTCAAAGTATGCTTCATATTTGTTGAAAAGGTTCAAAATGCTTGAATGTAAGGCTGCAGCTACTCCTATTCCTTTAGGCACCAAGTTAAGCAAAAATGATCATGGAAAGTCCATTGATCAAACTCTGTATAAAATGCTAGTGGGCAGTCTTATGTACCTCACCGCCACTAGACCAGACATAATGTTTGTTGTAAGTCTTATCTCTAGATTCATGGAGTCACCCAAGGACTCTCATTGGCAAACTGGTAAGACAATTTTGCAGTATGTGGCTGGAACAGTTGATTATGGTTTATGGTATTCTTCAGAATCAAAAAGTTTTTTAGTTGGTTTTACTGACAGTGATTTTGCCGGAAGCATTGATGACAGGAAAAGCACTTCCGGTTATGCATTCAAATATGGATCAAGTCTGATTTCTTGGGCATCAAGAAAACAGCCAGTTGTTACATTGTCTTTCGCAGAGGCCGAATATGTTGCAGCAACTTCCGCAGCATGTCAAGTTGTTTGGCTAAGAAGGTTAATGAGTGACTTATCACCAAAGAAATTGGAGCCAACTCCAATATATTGTGACAACAGTTCTGCAATTACATTGTCCAAGAATCAAGTCTTCAACAAAAAGAGCAAGCACGTTGATATTCGTTATCATTTTATTCGAGAATTGGTAAATGAATATGTAATCACTGTAAAATTTTGTAAATCAGCAGATCAGCAAGCTGATATCTTCACAAAGCCTTTGGGCACAGAAACATTTGTATCACTCAGATCTAAGTTGAGTGTTGTTAGGTTAAATGATTGTCACGCTCCAACTTAAAGGGGTGTGTTAGATGAATAAGTTATCGCTCAGTTCTGTTAGTTAACTTCAGGTTGTTTGGTTTCTTGTTTTCATCGCTGAGTTAGACGCTTCGTTATTTACGAAGCATTTCCTTGCATGTAATTTCTTTTAAAGATCAATTCAATAATGAGATCTGGGCGCATGTGTTTTATGCATTATGTTCTGTCCTGTTAAACCGTTTCTTTGTCGTGCAATTCGTTTTCTTGTTTACGCAGATCTATTTTCAATTTCTCTGTCCTGCACTTCGTTTTCTGTTTCCGTAGGTCCATTTTCAGACAGGTGGCAGTGGCAGAAAATGACACGTGGCAGGTGCTGGTAAACCGTTTCTCTGTCCTGCAATTCGTTTTCTTGTTTACGCAGATCTGTTTTCAATTTCTCTATCCTGCACTTCGTTTTCTGTTTCCGTAGGTCCGTTTTCAGACAGGTGGCAGTGGCAGAAAATGACACGTGGCAGGTGCTGGTGACTGGACTGATGTGTTTGCAAGTGACTGTGTTGATGACTTGGTTGTATGATCCAATCAAACAGTGCCACATAGCCCAATCCAATGGTGTCACGTGACACCCTAGATTAGCCCAATAAGGGTCAAGTTTAAGAGTTTCTCTATATGTCTGCCGGTATTTTCGAAGCCGGGAGCTCTTCAAGTGCCAACAACCTCAACTAAATGTGCTATCCAACAGGGCGCAACACTCGTTAAATCATTTGGCAAATATTATATTTGTTATCATTTAGAGTTGAGATATGGGAGGAAGTGCCCGATCAGCGGGGCTATCCCGCCAACCAAGGCGCACATGACCAGGAGCATATGATGGAATGGGCGCATCTTTTTGTGAGTCAAAACCTTGATATAAACCATGATATATTTAAACGGTGTTTCACATTATATACCATATATTATGGTTAAACAAAAATTTCTAACCACAAAAATATATGACACATTATATGCCACGAAGATATATATATATATATTGGTTGAGGATATTATTTTATGGTTGTTTTCTTAAAAAAACCATATAAGTTATTCCTTATTAAAAGCATTGAATCCCAAGGAATATTTTAACCATATTTCAATTCCCAAACTCATATTTTATTACCATAATGGAAATGAATTATAAAAGTGTTTTGGATGTAATTATATGGTTTAAATAAACCATATATGGTTATGTTATGCCAAGTGGGTCAAATCCCATAAAGTGAGAAATTCGAATTATATGAAAAGTGGATCAAAACTTTGGATAAGGGTTATTTTTAACCAGATTAAAAATATTCATACCATATTTTATGCCAAGAGTCGAGGGAGGTTGAGATTTGAACACTCGACCTATTTTATTTTAACCAAAAGACTTGTCATTCGACCAGGGGCCAGGTAGATGCTTAAATATGCAGAACAGAAATTTTTATTCAGAGAAGCCAGCGAACTAGATAAACTTTGGAGGCTTGTTCCGGGAGCTACACTCAACATTTTTCAGTGTCGTCTATTGTAGCAGAGAAGAACATAGTTGAGCCAGTCAGATATCTAGTTTATGTTCTTTTGATGTAATTTTAGATCATTGAAGAATTAATAAAGAATCCTCCCCCACTTAGACAAAGGCCCGGAGACGTAGGCAACCTTGTCGAACTTCGTTATCAACCTTGGTGTTATGGTTATTGTTCCTTATGTCTATTTTTTGTTCTGTATTGTTTAACATCGCTGCAACATTCTTTTATTAAAACCTCCTTACTCATTTAAGTTTTTGAATGGTAATTTAACACATGTTTTAAACCTCAACCATAGTCTTTAAAAGATCATTTCGGATCACTTACCAAACATGGGTGCCCTAGTTAGAACCTTTGTGTTATTTGGTGCCCATGCAAAAGTTATTCCATAGGACTGAGAGTTCCTTATAATTTCGATATGACTTTGTGTTTGAATCCCATATTATTTCTCACAAGCATTCTAATTGTTACCTATGGGACTCCCCCCTAGTCTTGGTTAAACTATTTTTTGACTCTCTAAAAAATGAAAATATTACCGAGTGAACTTGTCTCTTTCACACTTGTTAAATGGATTTGAAAAGACGTCTATTTGGTGTAATTTTAACCCTTTTTCGGACCAAGTAGACTACTTATGAAAAATGAAAACTCTATTCACCATTGGCTCGAAGAGTTCTCCTGGGTATTATTTTATACTTTTTCGGGCCTAGGGGACTAAATCTACGAAAAATGTCATTCTTTGGAGTTAAGTTGTAATCGCATTCCATCATCCTGCTTCCAGTATTGAGCCTATTTTCGGTTCCCGCTTTCTCGTCATAAGCCTCTTACCTTAGCAATTTGAATCACTAGCCAAGCAAAGCCTTTTTTATATCCTTTGCAGCTTGACACCTCATACCCTAAGAGGAAACATCCCCCTGAGTGTCCATGTCCTGCATGCACTTCCTTGCATTGAGCATAGGTATGTTCCACTGTTTGGAGCTAGTTGTTTACTCACGACACTCGTTTCCTCTCTTGTATCATAGAATTTCTTTGCCTATGAAAAAAAAAAAAGACAGGTAGGAAAAAATATTATCTCATATCAATAGCAATCGTGTCTCCTTTGAACAGAGCACAAAATTTTGAGTCCACTACCATCCAAAGTTTGATTTTAGCATGACCTTAGGAAGTTGAGCTTGTTACTTAGAGTTTACTCTTCCAACTGGTTATTCTTCAAATCCCTATGGAGAGTTTGTTAGTGCCTCCTGCATCACAAAGTTTTATCATCAAGTCTATGCTTCCTAAGTTATCGATATGGCTCATTCTCCTTTTCAAAGGAAGTCTATAAGTATGTGTCGTACATTTCTCAGAAATCTTGACTTTTCATGTCGACCATACCCTCATTGTATCTCAAAGTCACATGAAGTTGTCGTCCTACCATGCACCCTTGTCCTATTTTCATTATGGGTAGATAACCTTGAACCCAACAGTTGACATATCCTCATTGGTCATTGACTGGGAGGTTTCCCTTGTGTTCGATGAAAATAAATCTATTAACACATTGGGATTCATGCAATGTCTTGGATACCATTATCCTTATTGGTGGTTTCATCACCTTTGTCAGCAATTTTCCTTATTAGATGTTATTTAGAGGGTCTCTTTCATGCACTACTTGCATCTGGTGCATGCGAGAGATGCACAAGGTTGTTGGTTCGTGAAAATCCTATTAGTCTAAGCTCCTCCTAATCATCAAGTTATTGCTTTGTAACTCGTGTTGAGTGATGATAGATTCCCTAATGCTCTCCTTTTATCGAGTCTCCTTCCATCGAATTCAACTCATCTATTCTGGAAATGAGACCTAGAGTCTTATGAGTATCTCGAGACTTGCAGTCATCAATGGCAGGTTATCCCACCATCGATAGTTGGGAATATGTCAATCTCTCATGATCAATGGATTCTTCAAGTGTTCAACCTCAACACCCTTATTCACACTTGTAAGAATGTACTTGGTGCCTTGATACCTACTTTCATTATCGGTAGGTTGTCTTGCATTTGTTAATGGTATACCTTAATGATCGGTAATCAAACAAAGTCTCATTGTGTTCGAACTCAACCCCTCTATTCACATGATGTAGACTTGCACCTTTGGTGGATAATGTAGAAGACCTCCAACTTACAGTAGCAACATTCCTAATATGTTGTTGTCTTTCATTGAACCAGTACCTATATGACTTCAGTGATCATGGGAGATCAAATTGTACTCCATTGTATACAAATATCTTCAAATGGATTTTGAAACTGGATTCTATTGTACCTTGTTCATGACTTGATTCTACTATTTGATATATTTCCACATGGATATGCAGTGTAATTCAAATTGGAATCCATGTGTAAAAAGTCATTATGGATTGTAATATTCTCATGAGTAACTAGCACTTCCATATGAGTCTTTATTACTCCACTTATGGTAATTATAATGTATTTTGACCATCACAGATACTCTTATGACCTCACACATTAGGGGGCATCTATTACAACATTTTTTTCCTCACCCCATGCAACTTGCTTGGATGGCCTTTCCATTTCCCTATGCAGACTTGAAGTCCCCTTTTGTACCTTCCAGAGCCAAAAAGCACATGTCTCCACATATGCGTGCCCTATCAGTTAGACAACAAGTGTATATGTAGGTTGCTCCACTACATCTCGTGTACATCGGGTTTGGTGCTCAAAATTAAATATTATGTCGAGTTTCCATGCCATGTCACGAAATCCATGATCCTTGAACTTCCATATACTGGAAACGCTCTGAATAGGCCCTTTAGTTCCATTTGAAGGCTATAAATTGAGCCATATCCTAGCCTTGAAGGGATTCAACAAAAACTTGGAGAGAAAAGCCACTCTGGAGAAATTTCACTTCATATTGAGTGTGCATCCCTTTGTCCTTGAAAGTCTAAACCCCTTGTTCATCCCCCAAGCTCTTCCTTCTTTGTGATGGATAACTTCATTGTCTCCTTTATATGAGCTTGCCTTTGGTGGAGGATTGAAGTGGTGGAGACCTAACTGGAGGGACTTAGTTTCTCGGTTCTGATATGTATCGTTATATAAATTTGTCACCTATATACTTATGTTGATTATTTTAATAGAAATAGTTTTCTCTCATCCAATTGATGTCTTGAAAATATTTGAATTATTATTCCATGGGCATATTTGTCATGTATGTTAATGGATTATTCTAATCTATATGCTAACATTATATATTATCACCATATTCTTGCATATCTTGGTTGTTGAGGACAAGTTGCAGGTATAAAGCTTTGATTTGCGTGCTCAATAGTGGTCTTCATTGAACGTCTGGACGAGGTAGGCTCTTGGCCTTGTCTTGTTAGCATTTCATTTATATAGCATATTTGGGATTAGAATTGATTTTTGCGTGTCATTCCATCTGTTGTGGTTTACCCCATGCCATAGAGAGATTTTTCTCGTAACAGATAGCTCGATGGAAAGGTATTGACGAGGAGCTTCATTGATGGGAATCAATGAGAGCCTTCATCTATCATTAAGGTGCCCGATCGTAAAAACTCATCGTTTAGGCCCTCAAAATGGCCCCGTTTAGGAACCGAAAAACTGCTAAACATAGTAAGTTGCCAAAAAAATGTTTTGAGACAGTTGGACAAGGTGGGTGGCCACTGAGATCCTCCTGGATCAATAATCCCCCCTTGGGAATAAATGGTCTCCATCGAATTGAGTTCCCCCATCAAATGAGGAAATTTCTATTGAATTTGGCCCTGGGTGAGCCACTTGCCTTGGTGCAGGAGTTGCCCTGCTTTGACAACCTGATAAATTTAGATCCTCTATTGGCAAGTTCCCTTGACCTGTGTGTCTACAATCTGATCAGTGGATGCATGTTCCATGTAGTTAGGGTTGAGCTCTATGGGTGTCAATTGTTCTTCTATCTTTGAGATGTCCAATAATGGTGGAAAATAAGGCCAAAGGAGGTCCACATTGAATATTGGGTGTAATCCAAGGAATGGGGGAAGGTTGAGCTCAAAATAATTGTCATACACAACCTTGGTGATGGTGTAGGGTCCATAAAAGAGTGGAAGAAGATTTCGATGAGGCCATGTAAGGTTTTCTTTCCGCAAGTGCAACCAAACTTTTTCTCTCACACGAAACTGGTGTGGCACCCAGTGTTGATCATGGCATTGCTTATACTTGGAATTGGACTTCTATAAAATATCATGAATATGTTGGTGGATGTGTTGGATCCGGTCAATGAACCGGGTGGATTTTTAAGCTCCAATTGGAGCATGCAACGAGTCTACCTGGGTGGCCACAAGGGGTAGTGCAACATCCATGGGACCCAATGGTTGAAATCCCAAACCCACCTGAAAGGGGATGTGGTCGGTTGAGATATGTATGGATCTCTTGTAGTTGTGTTGAACATAGGGAAGACTCTCATCTTAGGTGCAGGGGTGCTTGGAATTTTACATGCATAGGATGTGCACAATCATTTGGTTGACTAGTGGAAGGTAGTGGACTTGGTGAGCTTGGTGTCTAGTAGTGACCAAAGGTTCGACCAGAATGTGTTGAGAAACTGGCTATCCAAATATGAAATAATGGCTTGTGGGATCCCAAAGTGTACCCACACTCATTCAAAGAATATATTGGTAGTGGCCTCTGTTGTGATGCTCTTCTTGCAGGTGGCCAAAATCGCCATCTTGGAAAAGCAATCAACAACCAAAAAAACACAGTCATTTCCCTGCTTGGTGGATGGAAGTCCTGACATGTAGTCCATTGAGATGGATTCCCAGGGGCTGTCAGAAGTAGGAAGAGGAGTGTACATGCCTTGTTTCTTAATGGATGGTTTGGCAATAGCACATGTAGTGCACGACCTGATATACTTGCTGACATCTTGTTGAAGTTTCAGCCAGTAGAAATGTCATTGCAAGACTGCCATTGTCTTTTCCATGCCGAAGTGTCCTACCACCCGACTATAGTGGGCTTCCCAAATAAACTCTTCTCACTCAGATGATGGAATTATAGATTACCCAGATGGCACAACAGCCCATCCTAAATATGGAAATTAGTGACAGTTGTGTTTGCGCCCAACATCTGGTAGGTGTTGAAGAAATCAAGATCTATTTCATAGAGGTGGAGCCATCTGGAGATCTCTTATCCACAAGAATCGAGCACTGTGGTGAGTGTCGTGACTAGAGATTGGATAAGAAAATCAGTGTCTCAGTTGGTACTTCATGTTTTATACTTGATGTTGAGGTGGAACTTCTGCAAATATGTGGACCACTTATGATGGTGGTCATTCTGCAATTTTCCTTGTGTCTACATGAACTGTAGTGGATTATGATCAGTGTGGATGACTGTCTCCTTCTCAAGAATGAAATTCCTCTACTGGCAGTAGGCTTGCATAATGGAGTACATTTCTTTGTCATAAGTAGGGTACTTACAGACAACATCTAATAGTGTCTCACTATGATAGTCTACGGGGTGGTCGTGTTGAGTGATGATTGTGCCCACAACATAGTCTAAACCATCTGTCTCATTCTCAAAGGGATGTTGCAGGTTAGGTAATGAAAGAAATAGGGAAGAGCAAAAGCCCTACTTCAGATCATTGAATTATTTCTGTTGGGACAGGACCCACACAATTTTTTCCTTACCACCACCTTTGGTTATTTGGCTGAGGGCCCATGCAATATGGGAGAATCTCAACATGAACCTTCAATAGAAATTTGCAAGGCATAAGAAGATTTGAATATTAGTGAGCATGGTTGGGGTTGGAAAGTCACAGATGACTTGGATATTGGTTGGATCAACATGCACAACATGCGCATCAACAATGCAGCCTAGTTACTGGACCATGTCCATGTTGAAGGGGCATTTTTCCAAGTTGGTATATAGCTTGTGTTGTCGCAGAGTGTTCAGACAATGATGAATATGTTGCAAGTGTTCTGCCCAAGTCTTGTTGTAGACAAGGATGTCATCCAGATACACCACCATAAAATAATTAGTGAAAGGCCGCAAGATATCATCCATCATCCTCATGAAAGTTGTTGTGGAATTTTTCAAACCAAAGGGCATGACCAACCATTAAAAAAGACCTTCTTTTGACTTGAAAGAATTTTTCCATACATCTGTCGGTTCTATTGGGACCTGATGGTCACCAAACTTCAGATCAATCTTGTTGAAGTATTTTACCCCCTTGAGTTGATCAAGGAGATCGTTGATTCGAGGAATCAAGTACCAGTTCCTAACTGTGATTTTATTTAGGGCCCGGTAATCAATGCAGAGTCGCCAAGTCCTGTCTTTCTTCTACACCAGCACGATTGGGCTTCAAGAAGATGTTGATATGAGTCGGATGTGCCCCTTGTGGACTAGTTCTTAGATATGATGCTTGATCTCCTCATTTTCCAACAGAGAGAGATGATAGACTATCCCATTGGGTAATGGTGCATCGGGGGTTAGATCGATGGGATGTTGGACCTGATAGTGCAGAGGTATGCTAGTAGGTGATGAGAAGATGTCTTTTTATTCTTCCATGACCTTATCCACTTGCTTCTGCTGTGTGGAGAGGTCAGTCGTGGAGGCCATGGATGTGGCTGCAACCTTTTGCTCACTCTAAGAGAGAATCACGAAGAAGACAAACTTCTCGGTCTGAGAAATGACCTTCCTGCATTACTTGGCAGATATCAAGGAAATATCACTAGGTGGGACTACCTCGGGTATCCTGTATAATTTCTCGTTCAATGTAATAATAACATTGCGAGGCCTAAACTCATATACAACATGATGTTTCCATAAACAAAGTTGGCCCAAAATAACATCACAAACTTCAAGGGGAGAAACATCACACAATACCTCCTCATCTTTGAATGGCTTGATGTCGTACGACAGGTGACATTGTTGGTTGACACGAAGATCACTTCCTTAATGGAGCCATCCAATGGTGTCGGGTTGCAGGTGTAGTGTTATCATAGGGGCTAGCCACTTGACAACATCTACTGAGATGAGGTTCTTCTGGATACCACTATCAACAATGAGTGCAGTGGAGTGTCTTTTACTCACATATGTGCATGAAAAAGGTGCTCGCCTTCCTATGGCTCATCAGGTTCACCAGGATGGATACAGGTGGCAACAACGGTGGCACTGGGTTGCACATCAATGATCTATCTTCCCTTTTTTGGTTCTGACTCGGAGTTGGAACCCGCATTTGAATCATAATATTTTACCTCAGCCACCAATGACTGCTTTGAGTGACAATCATCAGTGTTATGCCAGGGTCTCTTATGGAAGTCGCACCACTTCTCGGTATCTTTCTTTGTCTTCCCATTTTCCTTATTTTCTTGCGGCTTCGACTGGTTGTCTTGGGTTTTCCCATATTTCCTCTGTCCTTTGTTCTCTGGGTTGGGGATTCCCTTGCCCTGCTTCTGCTGTGAGGGGTTCCCAGACCCATACTATCACATCTTTTGTTTTAGTTTCTGCTCGATTTTGACAACATATCAATAGGTCGCGCCCAAGGATAAGATGTCCAAAAACTCCATTTTTGTTTGGATGTATCTATACATACCATCGTGGTACTTGAGCACTAGATGTCTCTCAGAATATTTGATACCCATATTGGTGCATAAGGTATGGAAGACATTAGTGAACTCTGGCACTATTTGGTCTCTTTCCTACCGCATTTTTTTCCATCGTGTATACAAGTCATCATAACTTCCAACAAGGTAGTATTTTTCCTTAATATCATCCTTGAAGGAACCCCAAGTGGGTGCAACTACAAATAATGTGGATCCCTCTATTTCCTTTTTCTCACAGAAAGTATCCCACCAATATTTGACATGGGGGATGGCCTTGAGGATCACAAATGTAATTTTTTTCTCTATCGAAAAAATTTTGGACAGAAAAATACCCTTCTAGAAGGTTTAACCATTTATCTACGACATATGCATCTATTTGAACTTCAAATACAGGAATATCAAAATTGATTTGTACCTTGAAGGGGACGTCACCTCCTCTTGAGGTGGATGTGTCGCTTGTCGGCAGTCGTCGCAGGATTTGTACAAATTTTTCCTTCATCTCATTCCTCTGTCACTCAAGGGATTCCTCGAGAAACATTTTGAAAGGATCTCATGTCATGTCGTCTTTCTTTTCGCCCACCATGGACGGTTTCTTGGGCGTGAGAAAGAAGTTGTCCTCAAGAGAAACAAGCTCAAGACCCAACTCTCTATACCTTGACCGTGTTGGGGACATGCATTAACACATGAGAACAATGAAAAATAGCAGAGATAAAATAAAACTTAACTTTTATTAAATAAGAAATATGTTGAAAACTGTAAAATGCAGACTGAAAATGATGCAGGAGCATCGTCAGCAAGCATACGTGGAGAGACAACTCAGCGCCTTAGTGCACCTTTGAATCATTTTGGAATCTTAAACACTCTCGTTTCCTGTAAAACCTTTTTTTTTAACTGATTGAAAACTGAAGAAGATCAAAATGCTTGAGAGTGAATGATTGCGACTTATCTGAGAGTTTCACTCCTAGACTTTAATGTAACGAAACTTAAGTGGTAGTTAGTTTTTTTCTCGAGCATCGAGGTAGTCGAAGGAATTACCCTAGGAATCCTCTGGTATAAGAAGAGGTATTGTTGCCCAGTAGTGGGTTGTTTTTGGTAGGTTGTTAAGCAACTGAATATGGAGGATAGTTAAAATTTGTTAGGAGAAGAGAAAGCATTGAGACTATGTAGCAGTCCAGCTTTTGTAAACACTTGTACAGGAATTCATATTAATAAAAAAGAGCAGTTTTTCCTGCATATGATTTTGTGTATTTTGTGTGTTTTATGAATGGTGTATGTGTGTTATGAGTGTATGTTGTATATGCATGTGTTAGGTTTCATCTATAGGGATAGACAACATTCTATGTCTATGAGTTGCTGGAATTGTTTCTGGGTTCTTTAGGTTGTGTAAGGAGTGCACAACAGAGTGGTGAAAATCTGTGAGTCAACGCAAGGAGAGCGTATCTGAATTTCAAATCGAATTTAGAAGAGAACGTGCCAAGAGGGCACACCAGGATAAATACAGACTCAAGGATATCCTCATAGTTATTGAATACTCTGGAGGAAGAACTGTGTAGAGAAGGAACATAGGAGAAACCTAGAGTTACTGAACACTCTGAGGGAGAGGCTCTACAAGGAGTGCATTGAGTAGGCACCAGGAGTGTGCAGGAAGATTACTGGAAAATATTCTAAGTCTGAAGTTGTCTGAAGGCCAATCAAGTGCAAGGAGTGCACAGAGGTGAACTTGTTCAAGTTAGAAATCTCAGGAGAGTGTTGAGTTGCCAAGAGGGCACCAGAAAAGTACTTTGAAGGAAGCGGAAGGGATGAGACCCTTTAGAGTTTTGAGCCAGTTTGAATTTGAGAATAAATAATGCAATGAGTGCGCAAGAGTTGGAATTATTCTAAGTCCCAAAGTTCAGGAGGAGAAGCACAAGTCAAGACCCATGAATTTGGGTTCACAGTAGAAGTTTCAGAGGCCAAAACCTTTGAATACTTAGAAATTTTCCCAATTTCGGGAGAACAAAGAAGCTCGGGAGGAGGAGCAACAACAACCATCAGATCAAATGCAGGAATAGATCTGGACCGTTCGAACTATATCTAGACATCAAAAGGAGCATGTTGAGGAGGAGAATAGATCCCAGCCATTGGATCTGAGCACAAGGGAAAGACAACCGTCGGATCCAGGTAAAGTGAACGAGCCTTAATTCCTTTGAGAGTGCACAAGAGAGTGGACTCACCGAAGTCCCAAATCCATACTGGACCATCCATCATCCAGGGTGACAGGTGGCGGAAGATCTGAGACTCCCGAGCAGAAGTAATTTGGGAGTTCTCAGAAAAGTAGAGTGCAAAATCGTTGAAGCTCCAAATGCCAGAGCAGATCCTAGTCGTCGGCGCTGGGAAGGGGTACATGTCAACAAATTTGAAACTCTGGAGGAATAGCACTCTGAGATATTTCATTCGTGGAGTGTGAATAACTCTCAAAGATCTGAAGAGCAAAGTTGATCCTATTTGTTGGTGTAGGAAGGCATGTGGCAGCAGATCCGGAGGTCTAGGAGCATAGAAATCCAGAGAAAGAAGAGAGTAGAGTTGGGAGAACTTCCGAAGATCCGGGAGCCAAAGAAAATCTGGGTCGTCCGTTGGTAAGGACAGGTGTCACCAGAGCCCACATTCTGAATTATAAGAAATTTGGAGGAATTGGAGCATGAAGGTGTGAGGACTCCTGAAGGTCAGAGTCATGAAGTCATCCCAGCCGTCCGTGAAAGAGGACGTGTGGTAGAAGATCTGCCAGTTCGGAGGAAATTCACTCTGGGAGAAAGTGAAGTTGTTGGAGCAAGAACTCTCGAAGGCCGAAGTTTCGAAGTCCATCCAAGTCATCCATCAAAATTGGGCAGGTGTCTTCAGTTCACGTACTTCATAGGTTTGTCACTCTGGAGGATTCGTGTGGTGGTGTTTCAGAATTCCCTGAAGCCCGAAACAGTTGAGGACCGTTGAACCGAGGAAGAAGCGTGGACCGTTCATTTGCGATGGAACACGTGGAGGATGGAGCTTCACTCTATTAGAAAGCCACTCCAGAGGATTTGTGGACTATGTATGTGGATTCAGATGAAGCCTAAATTTCGAAGAAGGAAACTTAGTCGTCGATCTCAGAGAGGAACGAGGACCGTCGATCTGAGAACAGAAAATTGGCGGTGGGGAATTATTGCGGGGAGCAGAGGAAAAATCGGTGAACGTGCTAGTTCACAGCCCGCTATTTGCTAGCGTCGCTGATCTCATCGGGACAGGGGATCAACAATCACGATTCAATCGATATTGGGCAATCATTTTTCTGTTTGTGGGGACAAAACTCCCTGATAAAGAGCGAGCACGTTAGCAGCCCGCAATTACTAAGAACCGTCGATCGATGAGCAAATTGGTAACGAGCAGATCGTGACCGTGAAAACTCTGAGGGTGATAATAGGGCCTGTGTTTGACTGAGATTGAGACCAATAAGGTCTCGAGGAGCTAATCCATCCCAAGGAGATTAATATCCTTTACCGGGAGGTCGCGCAGGCCCGAGGGAGTTCAGGGGGGTCTGCATCAGAAAACAAGCTTGCTAGAATGGTGGCAACTTATCTTTGAGAAGAGATGTGACGGCTATTCTCATTCGAAAGAAGGTGAGTAAAATGAGTCTTTGAATGAATTTTTAAAATAAACATGAATTCAAAAACCCTAGACATCCAAAAACCTAACCCTAGGAGATGAAGCACCAAAAGTCATGTGGGCCCCGTTGGGGTAAGTTAGTACATCAACTTCCCAGGGTCGTAACTTTTGCATACGATCTTTGTTTAGGGTGCACAATAGCTCGTTGGAAAGGTATTGATGAGGAGGTTCATTTAGGGGACTCAATCAAAGCCTTGTACTATCATTGAAGTGTCTAATCGCGAAAAATTGTTGTTTAGGCCCTCAAAATGGCCCGGGAAGTTTGGGAACCGAAAAAACTGCTAAAAATAGTAATTTTCCAAAAAAATGTTTTGAGGGAGTTGGACAAGGTGGGTGGAAACCGAGATCCTCTTGGATCAGTAAATGGTAAAGATAAAGTGAAATTTAAAGGTAGCACAGTACATGCAAAACAATTATGCAGACAAAGAAAGAATACCAGAGGAATTTAGAATTGGAGAGCATATGTTTCTGAAAGTGAAACCAAAGAAAGGTTCCCTAAAGTTTGGGAGTCGCATTAAGATAGCATCCAGATATTGTGGTCCATTCAAATATTTGATGGGACAGGGATTGTCGCATACATGCTTGCATTTCCTTCTACCATAAAATTTCAGAATGTGTTTGATGTATCCTTGTTGAAAAAGTATAAGCATGATCTTATCCATGTTGTACATATTGTCATTGATATGTTGTCATTGATGTCAATAGTTGATGTCATTGTGATGTGATGATAATTTTTTATGTCAAATTGTCATTGTTGAGTTATCATTGATGAAATTGTCATTGATGTCAACAATATAACAATTAGAAGAGCATGAGAATGTCAAACAGCATGCAAATATCAAACATCAAAAGTAAAAGTGCATTGTATTAACATGATTAGATTAAGTCGTGACCGTTGGATATGCAAGGTACAGATCAATGGCAGGGATTGATTGTGGAGCATGAAGGGAGAATTAAACAACATGTTAATTCCAATCTTGCAATTACCCTAGACCGTCAGATTACAAGAGAAGGATCGTTGGAGGAATGGTCAATGATCAGATCAAGTCATGACCATTGGATATGCAAGCACCAGATCAAGGGCATGGATTGATTGCAGAGCGTGAAGGGAGAATTAAACTACACGTTATTTCCAATCCCACAATTAGTCTAGATCGTCAGATCTCATCGAATAAGAGATCAACGACTGTGGTTGATCCACCAATAATCAAACAACTTCAAATTGCGGAGTTTGGGAGACGGACTAAACCACGTGCAATTTACGGTTCTGCAATCCACATCAATCGTTGGATCAAGTTGACTGGAAGGACAGATTATTTCATGGACCATAGATCATGGAAGTGACATACGCATGGTCAACCTGGCATTGACCACTGTTAGCCTATGGCTTATCTTTACCAATCACTAAGTCTAAATTATCACCTATATTTGTATTATTCATTTAGGATATTAGTAATATATCCTCAAGTGATGACTAATGATTTAGTTAAGATTGCCTGTCCTATTCATCATGCATGAATTTAGGATCTAGAGAAAATCTCTCTATGAGGTGGAATCACCCATTGTACTATAAATATGTACCATTGGTATGAATACATGAAGTGTTGGCTAATATGCCTTTTCTGCCATGTTGTTATTCTTGTTTATGTTTTATCAATTGGTATCAGAGCTTCTTTTTTCTTAAGGGCATGTTAGTCTTGAGTTCCATGGTATTATTCCATGAGAGATGAGGTGCAACAAATGATATTTAAAATGGAGAAAATATCCAAGAGATACCATTCGGGACGTTGTTGTAGGGCATGAGTCGTTGCTGGATGTATTTGTGTGATTGTGTGTTTTCACATATTGGTGGATCTGTGCGTGCACGCTTTCTATAGCATTTTTTAGAACTAGATTTGTGAGATGTTGCAGATATGATTTGCTTGAGAAGTGTGACCAAGTTTAAAGGCCAGTCATGAGATCCACGATGTGGAGGAAGTGAGATTGTTGCAACTGCAGATTGCACCAGCAATCCGCCCACAAAATCAAAGAGCTGCAAAACTGTGAGAAAATTGTACGAATGATGGTAATTTTCTGATGGATGATGATTCAATTCTCTATGTATTGGCTAAATGGCTAGATTAAACCCTGGTTAATGAGATTATAGTTTTTAATATTGTCTCTCTTTGTTGATTGATTACAAAGTTTCTCAGATCGTATGAAAAAACTATTATCCTAAGATCGCCTGCAACATTCTTCTTTTTTTATGGGTTTTAATGTTTGTCAGTCTGATTCATCCAACTATCCATCATTGTTGAAATCCTTCGAACTGAGTTTAGTCGCAAATGAATATCCTCATTTTTTAGTTCATTTATCAGAATAGCAATAGGATACACTGGTCCATCGAGAAAATCCATTGTGATACCCTAGCTCTAGAAATTGTAAAAATCCAGCACTGTCATGCAGAACGCAAGAAATCTGTTCTCAAGCCCATTCCTGGTTTCTAATTGTCAAGGTTAGAGGATCGATCTGAGGTTTAACCAATAGAAAGATGATTTGGTTATTAATTGCAGTCATGTAGAAGTTAACACCAGATTTGGCACACATAATCTATGTGGATTGTTGGCACTAAGAGACATAGGATTCGAATTAATTTACCCTTCTACATGTACAACGTGAAGTCAATAAAGAAGAGACATTGCCTGCAGTCCATGCATTTTTCTAATTTTTACATGCAAGCACTGGATACTAGATAAGGTAATGCAAACACAACCAAACTGGGATGGAGGTGACGGTGACAGGCGCGGGCACACGCAGAAACACAAAGGTGCGACATCAATCTAGATGCTAAGTGGTTCATCTAAAGCCACGGATATGAATGCTACATCATGGAGGAAAGAAATATTAATTTTTGAATGGAGTAGCTTCATATATTTCTAACAGATCGAGTCGGCATTGGAATTGTGAATAGATCGAGGCATGAGAGAAGTTTTTAAGATAGAATTATAAATCTGTGTGACCTGTGAATGTTTCCACCAATAGATATTTAATGCAGTGACAACATGAGTCCTAGTTGTCAAATGAGCATGCATATTTCAAATCCTAACAACAAATATATCATTGAATGATTTCACTTCAGATCCATAGAGACTCCATGTGATTAAATTTTATGATTGTGCAGTCTAAAATTTTGGGTGAAGAATACGAGCTTCGAGCTTGCCTCCATGCAGTAATTGAACTTGGAAAAGTCTTTGATCATGCCCTGTGGCTCCCCATTTCAAATTGGATCCATGCCTTGGTCATTGAAAGAAGCAATGTTTTTTGAATGGTGAATTTGTGTTTCCAGCCATGTGCTCTGCAATGGACGTGCTCTCCACAATATTCTCTTTAATGCTTTGGATGTGCTCTCCACTCAACATTTTTATCGCTAGACAACTTTAAATATAAACAAATCGTTGGAACAAATCATTCTAGAATCATCATCTGAACGACTTCATAAGGATTAGTTATTTTGGCCTTATAACTAAATTCAATATAAAGGAAATCTTATGCATAAAAAGACGAATTATGCACAACCTTTTAGAAATCACTTTTAAGTGACATACGAGAGTCACTTAAAGTTTATTCTATAAGATTTGGAACTTTATATATTATATGTTTTAGAACATTAACATAAAGTAGTACTTTATGTAATGTTTTTTTAATATAAGTGGAGTGATAAGAATTTTTATGTGATGAGAGTGATAAGAAGTTTTATGTGATGAAAGAGATAAGAGGATTTATGTGGAGTATTCATGTAATTGAAGATTCATATTTTAAGAGGGTAGCTTCTAATGAGCCATTGAAATTTTATATTATTGATGAAGATCAAGATAGCTTCAAAATGTATTTGAGCACTATTATTGTAAGAGTGATACTCATAATAAAATTGAAGTTTTTTTCTTTGTGTCCTAGATCCACTCGAAATTGAATAAGGGGATCTTAGGTACACCTTGTGTAGTGTGTGTTGGTGATGTTTTCATGGAGGCTTATATTGTTTATTGTCTAGTTTTGACATAAACACAATTGCAATTTTAGCATTTACACAACACACAAGCTCATGCATAATGTTATTCAAGTACAATCAAGCAAAGTAAT
>ML799427.1:239535-256605 GCA_009831015.1 Picea engelmannii
ATACAACTTCAGAATCAGTTTCAGACGAAGTTGAATCTATTCATGAACCTACATTTCAAGAGTTTTCTTTTGATTTCAATGAAGAAAACCTTTCAATGATGCATCAACATGCAGTAAATCCACTTCCACGGATTTCAAAGCAATAGGTTCAGAATACTCTTTCCAAGCCCATCATCAGAACTTGGGAAGAAATCATCTACAACAAGAATAGAAAGGACTTGGATATGGCAAGGAAGTTACCTTTTACATTCTTGATTATTCCAGACCAATCAAGTTCCAAAGTGTTGGATTCCTTCAAGAAGCTTCAACTTCACTTGTTCAAGTTCAACATCAGAATGATAAGTGCCAACATTTTAATCGAGTTGGTCACAAGGATAATCAGTGTTTTGATCTCCATCCTTGCCAACATTGTGGCAAGCATAACCATTCTTCAGACAGATGTTCAACACTGAAGAAACCTGCAAGATTGAAAATTCACTATGAGTGGATTGATCCTTGGCAATGGTCATCAACAACCAAGCGATTATATAAGTCTTACCGTAGAATTCAATCTCAAGTAAAGACCAATCTTGTAGCACATAAAAAAATTTGTACCTCACATAAGTGGTCCCCTTATAGCATAGCTTTCGAGCATGGCCCTCACGGGATGAGATAACATGTGGTTGTTTCCACATGCCCACTTTGTGTTGTATCAAATGAAACAAGTATGGTACTCTCTTGAGCCTAGAAGGGGGGAGTACAATGATGTAACTCTCATGCACCTTAAGTGGGGGAGTTCAAAATTCCAGTGAAGATGATTCATGAAACCACTTGTGGTCTCTCCTTTTAGTTGACAAAGGGGGGAATTGATGAAGGAATTGAATATGGTTGTTAGACAAAAAGTTTCAACAACAACAAACATCAAGTATGCCAGATGGGCATGAAATTTTCCAAATGGGCAACTGCAGTCTGTAGATGACGAAATTTAGCAGAATTATGGTTCAAAAGTTTAAGTTGAATCATAAATATTTTGGATGTTAATTTTGATTATGAGAGCAATGATGTGGACGTTTGGTTCACATAGATGGTCATTTGACCTAGCAGAAGACAATAGGATCCTTCTGCATTGCAGCTTGGCATTTGATTGAGCTGTCAGGCATTTTCAGGGATGTGTCAAACTAGAAGTTGATTTACTTCTCTTGGTTCACTCTCATCAGATTGGAGTTTACATTAAGTGAACAAATTGCATGCATCCTGGCTCACATGATTACATAATGATATTTTTCAGAGATGGTAGACTTTGGCAGTAGTATGGTTCAATGAATTGCAATTGAATCATACACATTATACATTGGGATGTTGTTGGACACCTAAAAGTGTCAAGATTGGTTAGTGGTTATCCAAAAACCATAAGATACATGGTATCAATTGGTCAGTGGTTATCCCAAAACCATAGATTCAGAGAGAACTTTCAGTGATACATTGATAGTAGAGTGGTGATACTACATGTTCACCAATTAGCAGAAGACATCATATTCTTCTAGCTAAAATACTTGGCAAAATGATCAAATTGTCAAGCAATCAGGGAATGTTCAGATATTGCATTTGTTCACTTCCATATCTCATCTCTCTTCCAGTTCATTTGAGATGAACCATTCAACATCCAGATTGGTGGTTTTTCAGCAATTCTTCATTGAGGCTCAACACCAGAGTTTTAGTATGAAGACTTGGAATTGATACCATTTTATGCTTTATTGCTGGTATTATTGATCAGACTTGTGATTGAGGGGGGGATTGTTAGCCTATGGCTTACCTTTACCAATAACTAAGTCTAAATTGTCACCTATATTTGTATTATTCATTTAGGATATTAGTAATATATCCTCAAGTGATGACTAATGATTTAGTTAAGATTGCCTAGCCTAGTCATCATGCATGAATTTAGGATCTAGAGAAAATCTCTCTATGAGGTGGAACCACCCATTGTACTATAAATATGTACCATTGGTATGAATACATGAAGTGTTGGCTAATATGCATTTTCCTCCATGTTGTTATTCTTGTTTATGTTTTATCAACCACTTCGGGTAAAATCGACCAAAGGAAATGTGCATGAAGGAATTTTAGCCGAAGCTGAAGTTTCGAAGTAAATGTGAGCCCTCTGATCATAGGTAACCTTTTGGGAAAAACAAGAGTCATTGGATTTAAACCAAGGCAAAGAAGCATCGCAGATAGATCAAGCCATCGATCTAAGATCACGATCAATGAACACCATTCATTTTGGGTTAAAATTTATGATGAGGTTACACTTCGGGTAAAACAAGAAGTAATAAAGGTGAAGTTAACCGAAGTTTCAAAGTCATGAACTTCCGTCAACCGTCGGATCAGAGGAAGAGAAGGTAAATCTTGTCAACTGTTGATCCATTCAGAGTGCAGAAAGGATGAGTGTGGTCAACTTTGGCACTAACCACTTCGGTGAAAAAGGACTCAAAACATATGAGTTCACCCGAAGGACAAAGTTCTAAAGTCTCTCTCAACCGTCGATCTGAGATACATTTTGGGAGTTAGGAAAACCATTAGATCGAGGAGAAGAAAATGTGCCACATGAGGAGATCTACGTCAGCAAGGAAACGTGGCACAATTAAATGATGACAAGTGTAAAGATGAAATTGGCATTTCAGGTACGTGTAAGTCATGAATCTAAGTGACACGTGGAAGCCACTCGACCAGTGCCAAGTCATAAGTAGCGTCAGCAAGTTACGTCACTTTGGGAGTATGTACTTCGGAGGAAACCGTTTTCTAAACATCAGAAATCACCTGAAACATCGAAGGTCGAATTTAATGTCTATCATTGATCTAATTCAGGAGCGTTCTCGACCATTGATCAAGTACAGTGGAAGGATAGTGTAAGTGGAGGTGTTAACCAACAACAAATGGTCACCACTATTGTATGACTTATTCGGTAGGTAATTGCTTCGGAGGAATTGTTACTCTAGAGTTCAGGAGCCACGAATAGTCGAAGTTATGAAGTGAACGAGAATAGTTCATCGTGCAAATAATATATCAACCCTCTGATCTACTTCGAAGAAATATTCTTCATAAGATTTGAAAGATTATAAAGGCTAGAAGTCACGAAGGACAAAGTCCCGAAGTACCGACAGTCATCCATATCATCAGGAGATTAAAACGTGACTGTTGATTGATAAGTGATCAAGCACTCACTTGGCCTAGCGCCTAGTCACCACCTGCAGTCGTATGGAATAAAGAAACAAAGAGAAAAAGAAGAGGTGGCATTGGGAACATCGCTTAGACAATAATCCCATGGTTTTTAACATATGGCCATATGTAAATGTTTTGAAGGAAGCACCTCATATAGATTTAATTCGACAGAGAGTTAGCACCAGAACAATACAGAGAATTTAAAAAAGATCAAATATGATATGTTGGTGAAAAGAGAATGCAACAGAAGCATGAGAACGATATGATGAGTCGATCCATGTTTTTGATAAACTCACGAAGACAAAAGAATCGACACACAGTCATGATTAAAAGAGAGTTAATTGATGATCATTATGAATAAAGAATAAAAAAGAAAATGATATTAGTTAAGGATTAATATTATCATTTAAATGAAAAGGTACAATGGTTCAAAATCAAAATATGCAATGATTCGAATTCACACCAGTTGGAAGACTATATAAACAAAAGGAATGGTGAAAAGAAAGGGTAGTTGAATTTGTTGAAATATATATATTTATATATAATGGATTGAATGAAGGTTCATTCTATTAGGTTGGTGCCTGTTTATTAGTTGGGTCTTGTATGAGGATTGGATTCATCACATCTCAGTTGGATCTGAGATCAACAAGCTGGGACTTATTATGAGGATTAGATTCCCCATTTCTCAGTTGGATCTGAGAACTACAAGTTGGGTCTTGTAACAGAGAGATGGGTCTCTCATAATTGTTTGAAGATGTAATTCAAATATTGATCTTATGTATTCATTCAAGTTAAATATATAAATAAATTATTTTTTCTTTTATATATTGATTGAGAAAATGAAATAAATATTTGTTGTTCAGTTAATTTGTGAAAAGTGGAAAATTGTCCAAAGTTTTGTGACAATGATTCACCCCCTGCCCTCCCCCCCACTCAGTGTCAAGTATTCATTTCAACAATTGATATCAGAGCAAGGTTCCTTCAGCACAGTTTAAACACTGAAGGTATATTCAGAAGAAATGGGTGGACAAATTTCTATCTCCACAAATGAAGCTCCCTTATTTGATGGAACAGATTATTTATCATGGAGGGAAAAAATAAAAATATATTTGAAGTCAAGAGGATTTAGAGTTTGGGATTCGGTAGTAAGTAAGCCTTGGCACTTAACTACTTCAAAGAGAAAAAACAAAACTACAAAGAAAGCAAGAAATATGTTATTACACCTAAAAATGAAGAAATTAATAAGAAGAAAATGATGGGTGAAGGTCCTAATAAAGAATGTGAAATTCAATATGAAATAAATCAAGCTCAAAAAAATGAAGTACCTATAAAGGAATATGGGACAATATCAAATTCTAATGATGTCATAAGTTGATAGCAAAATAAATAAAATACAAAAAGAAGTTTAAATTGGTTTTTACAAAACAAAGGATTATACCAAAGAGTTTTTCAATTAACATATGGAAAATCTTGACTATCTATAGATTAGTGGTCAAAAGAAAAATCATTAGTAGGGTTAGTTGTAGAATACGAGAAGAGGAAAAATAAAGGTAGTAGAGAAGTTCAAAGAGTATCATTCAACAAAAATCAATTGATAACAAAATTGGCATTTAAATCAATTGGTATCAAGAAGATTACTTATTTGAACACAAATATACCAATGGACTGAGATAAAACAGTTAGTAAATTAACAGTAGAAGAGACCTTGTCAGGAAGAGCTTCCCTTTCAGAAACAAAGGGGGATAATATTTAGAGGCAGAGAGAGCATATTGATGGGGGGAGTCATTCAATTATGGCATGCAAAAAATGAATGTAGGTGGAGTTAACCAAGTTCATATTTTGATCAACAAAATGCAGACAGACAGAGGTTGATCATAAGGGGAGAAACCCTTTACCATTGATGTCAAAGGGGGAGAGTAACTTCATAGATAAAAGAATCATCACAGGGGGAGTTTGTGTATGAATTTAGTGTGGTGCCCTCAATGACAAAGGGGGATATTGTTGGACATACTGTCATTGATGTCAACAGTCGATTTCATTGTGATGTGATGATAATTCATTATGTTGAATTGTCATTGTTGAGTTATCATTGATGAAATTGTCATTGATGTCAATAGTATAATAGTTAGCAGAGCATGAGAATGTCAGACAGCATGCATAGATCAAAGCTTAGAAGAAAAATTACAATGTAGAAAGATGATCAGATTAAGTCGTGATCATTGGATACTCAAGCGCCAGATCAATGGCAGGGATTGATTGTGGAGCACGAAGGGAGAATTAAACAATGTGATAATTCCAATCCTGCAATTAGACTAGGCCGTCAGATTACAAGAGAAGGACCATTGGAGGACTGGTCAATGATCAGATCAAGTCATGATCGTTGGATATGCAAGCGTCAGATCAAGGGAAGGGATTGATTGTGGAGCGTGAAGTGAGAATTAAACTACACATTATTTCCAATCCCACAATTATTCTAGATCGTCATATCTCATCGAATCAAAGATCAATGATTGTGGTTGATCCACCAATAATCGCACAACCTCAAATTGCGGAGTTTGGGCGACGGACTAAACCACGCACAAGTTACGGTTCCGCAATCCACATCAATCGTTGGATCAAGTTGAGTGGAAGGACAGAGTAAGTCATGGACCATAGTTCATGGAAGTGACATACGCGTGGTCAACCCAGAATTGACCACTTCGGGTAAAATCGATCGAAGGAAATGTGCATGAAGGAATTTTAGCTAAAGTCAAAGTTCTGAAGTAAACGTGAGCCATATGATCGTAGGTAACCTCTTGGGAAAAATAAGAGTCGTTGGATTTAAACCAAGGTAAAGAAGCATCGCAGACAGATCGATTCATCAATCTAAGATCACGATCAACGAACACCATTCATTTCAGGTTAAAATTTGTGATAAGGTTACACTTCGGGTAATCTCACTTCAGGTAAAACAAGAAGTAAGAAAGGTGAAGTTAACCGAAGTTTCGATGTCATAAACTTTCGTCAACCATTAGATCAGAGGAAGAGTAGGGAAATCATGTCAACTATTGATCCATTCAGAGTCACCAAGGATGAGTGTGGTCAACTTCAGCACTGACCACTTCGGTGAAAAAGGACTCAGAACATATGATTTCACCCGAAGGCCGAAGTTTCGAAGTTGCTCTCAGCTATCGATCTGAGAAAATTATCTTATGTATTCATTCAAGTTAAATATATAAATAAAGTATTTTTTCTTTTATATATTGATTGAGAAAATGAAATAAATATTTGTTGTTCAGTTAATTTGTGAAAAGTGGAAAATTGTCCAAAGTTTTATGACACTAATTCACCCCCCCCCCCTCTCTCAGTGTCAAGTATCCATTTCAACAATCCATGTCATTGACTGGGATTTGATCTAGGTGGAATTGGAAGGAGAGTTCTAGGTACAACCTATGTGTATCTTGGACATGAAGGTAATTTTGATAAAGAATAGATCCAATGGAACCACTACAACCCTGAAAAAGAAATGTGGGAGCTAGAGGACACTATGCAAAAGGCATATATACATTTATTTTGAATTGTTTTTTATGTAAAAGTTGGTGTTACTATATATAGTGGTGATATGCACTAGGAACGATGCAAAATATAGGGGAGAGGAAAAGTAATAACCTAGTTTTTATGAGACAACCCATTGAGAATCATAAAAAGTAAATGAATAATAGTCCACTTCAAGGAGGAAATCTCCTTTTACAATATATTCAATGTATAAGATGAGATAAGACGCCCTTAAGACTAGTTCTCCTTGGTATATATAGGAGACAAAGGGTAAAATTATAATGAAAGGGTACAATGAAGGGTTCTAGCTTACATACAAATATAACACTAGAAATGTAATAATTCAATATCTAGGGCTTAATAAGGGGTTTTATACTTAACATGGGGCATTTTTTAGGGATTAACATGCCCCTCCCCTTCAAACAAGTGTTGTCCTCAACACTTGACTAACTACGGGTTTTTATGCATGAAGAACTCATCTTCCCATGTCGCCTATTCCATTGGTAGGTTCTTCCATTTGACGAGGCACTCAGTAATTGTTCAATTTCATAGCCACTTAATCCTTATTTCAAGGATTATTTCTAGTTCTAGTATGATTTTCCCTTCTTAATTAATCTCCGGTAAAATAGTTTGGACTAGGATATTGTCACCGATTATCTTCTTTAAACAAGAAACATGGAAGACTAGATGTACATGTGAAGATGGAGGTAAATCTTATTTGTAATCCATACTTCCAATCCTTTGCAACACCTTATATGGGACATAATTTTGGGTGCTAATTTATTGTCCTTATTTTGTTGCTTGGGGAATTTGTTTATATGGTTTTAGCCTAAAAATACCTAATCTCCCACTTCAAATTCCATTTCACTGCGATGTTGATATTATTGTTGTTTCGTCCTATTTTGTGCCATAACTAAGTTTTCCTTCAATAGTTTGAGAACCTATTTTTGGTTCCCTATGTGGTCCTCCACTGCCTGAACCTTTGCAGTCCCTCTCAATGATGATGTGATGGATGGAGGATGATATCCATAAAGTGCCAGAAATGGTAACATTTTTTATGATGTATGGAAGGATATGTTGTACCACCATTCTTCCAAGGAAACCACTTGACTCATTATGTATGTTTATCAGATGCAAAGAAATGAATATATCCTTCTAGGCATTTCTTCACAATATTAGTTTTCCCATCAAATTGAGGACGGTAAGATTAGTTGTGACCCAATTGAGTACTCAAACAAGAAAATAATTAAGTCCAAAATTTTCCAAAAAAAAATGGATCTCTCTCACTTACAATAATATTTGGGACTCCATATATCTTTTGAACTATTTCCATGAATCATATGGCTACTATACTTTCTTTAAAATGATGAGGAAGAGAGAAAAAATGTGCATACTTTGTCAGTTGATACACTACTATCATGAATACAATATTCCCTTCATATTTGGGTAAACCTGTAATAAAATCCATTGAAACTTCTTTCCAATATTGACTTAGTATAGCTAATAGTTGTAGGAGACCCGACGTCTTGATTGTCTCTCTGTTATTCTATTGGTAGACCACACATTCAGACATAAATTCCCTTAAGACTTTCCCATAAACAATCCTTCTTGATCCTGTGGTAAGTTTAGAGAACCTTGAATGTCCTCCTATAGGAGAAGTGTGCAATTTCATAAGGACTTTTTGTTTGAGTTTGGAATTCTTACATAAATATAGATGATCATGATACCATAGAAAATCATTCTTCCATACAAATGTATCTAATGCAACGGGGTCCTCTTGTATTTGTTGAATGATATTGCATACCTCTTGATCTCGCTTCCATTCTATCCTTGCTTCTTCCACCCAATGAGATTGCGGAATAGAAATAGCACATAGTGAACCCTTTGTTTCTTCTTCTTTTGTTGAAATTGCATATACCACAATATTATGTTTTCCTTTCTTGTAGTTAATTTAAAAATCATAACCTAGCATATTTTTAACCCATTTTTTTTTCTCTTTTGAAGATTATTATTTCTCCAAGAAGTACATCACACTATCATGATCTATTTTTACTTTGAAGGGTCTTCCTATTAGGTAAGGGTGCCATTTCTTAACTGCATGTAGTATGGCCAACAATTATTTTTCATAAATGGGTTTGGGTAAGTTTTTTCCTTTAAGTTGTCAACTTTCAAAGGAAAAGGGGTCTTCCTTATTGCATTAAAATCGGACCAATTTGTAGTGGTCGAACGTGTGGTTGCACCCAGAGATACTATAATAAATGGTATCGTGGCCTGTGCACACATAAGTGGATCAAAGCCCACCCCCATGTCCTTCAACTTTTATAAGCCCAAAGGGGTTGGATCCAATGGTGGAAAGCGAGGAGATTTTCACCATTGGGCAAGGTTCAATTCTCGTGAGGGATTTACCGGGAGCCATGGGGACACCTTGAGGTAGTGGTCGAACGTGTGGTTTCACCCAAAGATACCATATTAAATGGTATCATGACCCGTGCACAAATAAGTGGATCAAAGCCCACCCCCATGTCCTTCAAATTAAAATCCCCCGGGGGGGCAGCTCAATTGGCAAGTGCCGTGAAAATGAAGTTCCATGAGGTTTCAAGTTCAATTCCCCCCGACTTACCTTGTGTGCCGCATAAGGGGCATCGTGGGAACACCTGGAGGTTATAGTGGTAGCGGTTGGATAACACGGCCACGTGTAACGCGAGCACGTTCCCAACTAGTTGTTGATTCCTCCAGACACAAAAATAAAAAATAAAAAAAAAATCGGACCAATTCCATGGCCTGAGGCATCACACTCCACAATAAATATTTTTGTGAATTCAAGTGTGGCTAGGAAAGGAGTTATACACATAGACTCCTTAAGTTTTTCAAAATATTTGGTTTATTCTTGAGTCCAAGAAAATGATTCCTTCTTTAATAATGTTGTTAGAGGTGTCATTATTTGACCATAGTTCTTGAAAAACTTGTAGTAATAACTTGTCAATCCTAAGAATGCTCTAAATTTCTTCAAGGTTTTGGGAATTGGTCATTCCCTCATAGCTTTAATTTTTTTAGGGTCCACTTTTACACCTTCATGAGAAACAATATGACACAAATATTCTGCTTCTTGAACCCCAAAGGCACACTTGGAAGCCTCTGCATAAATTTGTTGCTTTTCCAAAAGTAGTAATACTCTGTCAACATGTTACACATTCTCTTCCCTGGATTTTCTATAGATTAATATGTCATCAAAATATACTAACATAAATTTTCTAAGGAATGGTTTGAAAATATATTTCATCAAGCTTTGAAATGTTGAAGGTGCATTAGAAATTCCAAATGGCATAACCAAAAACTCATAATGACCTTCATGTGTTCTAAACATTGTTTTGTGAATGTCTTCCTACCTCAATCCGATTTGATGATATTCCAAATGAAGATACAACTTAGTAAAGAAAATTGTTCCATGAAATTCATCTAACAATTCATCAATGAAAGGAATATGAAACTTATATTTGATGTTCATTTTGTTGAGCTGCCTATAGTATGGACACATATGCAACAAACCATCCTTCTTCATAACCATCACTACTAGTGATGAGAAAGAACTTTGGCTAGGTTGAATGGTGCCACTATTTGGAGATCCACTAGAGAAAGGGATATTTATATTTGAACATCTAGTGAGCACAATTATACAATTACACTATGGTGTCCCTTTTTTAGTAATTTGATCATGCTATTAGAGATTATGACCTTAGAGGGTTTCCCTTGGATACCTCTAATCTCAATTTCCCTTTCCTTCTGAGGAAAATCTCATGAAAAGATCTTGAAAATTAAGGGCCAATGTTCCCAATGATTGTAATCATTGGATCCTTAATACAACATAAACACCACCCATTTGGATGGAAATTATGGGAATATACAATAAATACTCCCCCATGTTTAGCTTAATACTATGGCACTTCCTAGAACAATTTATGGTACCTACATATGCAATTATTAATTGAAACTCTAGTGCTATAAACACAAAGCAATTGCGATATTTTTCTAATTTGTAATTGATGAAGTTATGGGTACTACCAAAATCAATCAACATTGTTACATTTTTATTTTTTATGTATCCTTGCACCTTGAGGGTTTGTGGAGTATTGATGTCGACCAATGCATGATAAGATATCATTGGAGTAGTCTATTATAGATCTATATCTTGTGGTGGTTCCAATTCTTGATCTTATTCCTCTTCACATTCTATGTAGAATAATTTATTCTCATCGCATTTATGCCCCTTACTATACTTGTTGTCACAATTGAAACATAATCTATTTTCTCTTCTTTCCTCCATTTGTTGAGGTGTAAACCTTGATACTTGAGTGAGGTTAGGAGAGGGAACATTGTGCTATGTATATTTTTTAATGGCCACCATTCTCGTAGCCATATTTTTGTTTTCCATTTTCATTTTCATACTAAAATATTTCTCTAGGGAGTTATCTTCAAAGAGATACACCTCATGTTGATTGTTCTCCTTTAAAGTGTTCATAAAGAGATCTAACAAATTATCTTCTAGAATGTTCTTTACCTTGAGACAGAGCTTTTGGAATTTTTTAATGTGATATGTAATTGGACCTTTTTGCCGAAGATTTATCAGTTGACTAAATAATGTATTGCTCTTGATATCCCCATAATGTGTTAGCAATTCATCCGTAAAAAAAAATAGTTACCAACTTAACGAAAACTCTACAGAGTTCTCGTTTTGGGGGGAGTCACATTTTTTACCCCATTTTTAAAAATGGTGCTACTGGTAGCACCCCCCCTCCCTTTTTAGTTGGTTTTTTTATATTTTAAATTTTTTGATCCATAATGTTTCCACATTATTATTTTAAGTGATTATTTTTCATCTATTTTCTAATTTTTCTAATTTTTTTTCAATGGTGTTTTTAGTCATTTTTCCATGCTTCTTTCAATCTTAAAATTTTTTTTACCATTTACTTTTTTGAAATTAATAGTTTTCATATAATTGTGTCTCCTTAATTAATTTATGGTTCCATACTTTTAAAATATAGTGGAAACTATCATTTTTAAGACATTGTTTACCTTTACTTCAATACATAGAAAATAATTGTAGTTAAATAATAATATTTTTTAATATTTAGCAAAAAAATATACATTTTACAACCATGTATAATAAAAAAAAACTATACATTTTGGTACCTATTTGTTTAAAATAACATGTCAAATAAGGAATTTTTATGGACATAAAAAATAAATGATTTTATAAAAAATAAAATAAAATAAATAAAAAAATAAAAAATAAAATTAGCATTTTTTACCATATTTGTATACATTTGAAGCAAAAAAATGACAACATTTAATAAAAACTTCCCTAGTATAGTGATTCACATACAAATAAAAGTAAAAAGAAAAAAATGAAACAAATGCATCATAAAACAACAATAGATACATATTCATTCTTATTTTAAAATTTGAAAGTCAAAACATTACAGTTATAGCTCATAAAAAATTGCAAATTTGAGCATCGTCTCCAAGGGAATATTAATACTAATAAACAATATCATATATCCCAAATTCATCATTCTCAACAGGAACATTATCATCTTCTTCGACATCATTTTTTGTTTCCATTGTGTCATTTTTCTCTTCCATTGGGTCTTTGATATCCGCAATTTCTCCAAAGTGATCCTTTCCAATCAATCCTCCTAATGGTACTTGAGGTTCCTTTGACATTTTCTCCACCTTTGATTCACTAAAATATAATTTCCTCAAGCCAAATTCTTGCATTTTATCTGGAAGAGATGGAATAACATTAATTCTTTGTTGAATAAAACTACATTGTATTGGGTCACTTTCAATGGCTATGCAATTTCTTCCTTTCTGTAAGCAACATGCTAATGTTGTACCTAATCACCAAATACAAAATAAATAATGAATTCAAATACTGTAAAAAGACATAAATTAAAAATAATATAAGATTTAAGTATGATTTCATAAATGTTAGATCATAATTCTTACCTAAACCTGAGAACAAATCCAAAACCCAATCTCCTTCATTTGATAATGTATCTATAAGATAATTAATTAATGTTTGTGGTTTTTTATAAATGTTAACCATCTCTCCTTTCAAATCATTTTCCTCATATGTTTTCTTCCTAACCACAACATTGTAAACCAATAAACTACTAGGTTTCCTCCCATCTTTACATTGACAAGAATAGAATTATAATAATCATCTTTTGTCCAGGTTGCAAGTTGTATACTCTCAAAATCGTGTTAAATGGTTCTTTATTGGAACTCTGAATATTAGGCTTGTGTTTGTAACATAAATAAGTGCAAATTCAATTAACTTGTGAATTAATAAAATTGATTTCTAATCTTAATTGCTAAACATACACTTTCAATATCTTACCAAATAAGTTACATCCTTGTCTTTCTCTTTTCCCTTGAAGTTTTATTGTACTAATCCTTGTTGTGTGTCTGAATGAAAAACTAGAAATATCCAAAACGGTGATGTTGTGACTTCCATAAATCCCATAACCACTTTATTGAAAGCTTGGTAAGTATAAGGCTCATCATCATATTCAATGTTTTGGATATTATAACCATGAGGGATATTCGCAATAACTAGGGAGTATTCTTTTTTAGGAACAATATTTGTAATTTGTTCACAATCACCTAATATTGATTTATACTAAACAGTGTCAAGCCCATTCCAAATGTAGTGATCAAGTGTGTCATCAAGTTCAAAAATTTGAACGCGTATCCTTCTTTCTCTTTCAAACTTGGATTTTTGAAAAAACTTTTGAAGGTTTCGGGTACTCCATTTGCATTCTTCTTTGGCATCTTTAATGAAAAAAACAAACATATAGTTATATATCTATAACTATTAAAATAGAAATAAATTAACCTACAAACGAAGAATATGAATGTAATAAATCAACATATGTTTTTGAATGCAACAAAAAATTGTTTCAATATTGTTGTAGAGCTTGAATTTGGATAGTTGAGTTTAACATCATCCCAACTTTCTTCATTCAACATCTTAACCATTAACTCTTGTATTCTCATATACACCTTGTGACTAAATAAAAAATAATAATGATATAATGATATATAATAACATATTTAGAACATTGATATGTTAAACTGAAAAAAAAAATATATATATATATATATATATTGTCCTAACATAAATAAAAATAACTCAACAAACTTACTTTTTAAATTCATCACACATTTCTTCCATTGACAATTCACCTGACCTTACATGAGATAATATATCTATGATAAGTTTCCCATCCTTCACTCCTTGTATCGTTCTCTAAAGTGTTATAGTCATATCTTCTAGCATATTTTTATTTCAGGACATGTCTTACTTGTGCTACATATTAATGGTTTAGCTTTCTTAACTCTCTAATTTTTTATACTAATATTTTCCCATAGGCTAAAGATCTCATATATCAAATCCCATACATGTCCAGTTCTAAATCCAAATTAAAAATAGCTATCCATGGCTCTAAATACATCACCTCCTTTGCGATTTTTTTTCTTTTACATTTTAATCATCAATTGGGAAGTCTATTTCCATATAACATTACTTCTAAAACTTGGCATCCACATCTGATCTCTCCCCATGACATATTTCAAAAAACTCATTATGGATAAATACCACCCTCTGAATGAAAGTCATGGACATTTTGTACTCATTATCTGTGTTATGATCCCATGCCATTAACTTTGCTTCTGAATCTGTTAAAACAACATAAATTATGCATTTGATTGTCTCAAAAAGAGGATTATTGGGATATTCTTGCATCAATTCTCTTCTAGCCTCTCCAAAATGATTTCCTCCAATTACATAATATTTGTAGTCAAAAAAGTTTGATCTATCAAATTCTTCCCTCCTAGGAACTTCCATTGGGTCAACAAGAACTAAGTAGTCAACCACCTGTGCATATGGATTGTACATAATCAATGCTTTCAAATTGTGAATATGCAAGTGATGTGGTTTTCTAATTTGATATTTTTCTTGCCCTTCTATGGGTTTATAAAGATGCTTCACATTCAACTGAAATGTATGAACATCATCCACTAAGTTCTTCGTCCTTAATCTATTTCGAATGGAATTTTGTGTTGTTTTCATAATACCATCCTCTAGATCATCACCTAGTGTTATTATTTATCTGTTATCTTTAGGACTTTCATTATAATATTCAGAGTTAATGATGGCTTATTCATCATCAACAACATTTGTTTTCGTCCTCTTATTATTTAAATGGGTTTCATCTAAATCAATGATTTCTTCATAATCAATAGGAATGGAATCACCATCATCCATCGTTCTTTTGTGTTTATCTTGTTTATTCTTTTTGCAAGAATGAGTGATAACCTCACTGGGACTAATCTCAACAAAATATTCATTTGGAGTTTCCTCATTTTCAAAGGAAACATTTTTAGGATTTCTAGAATGAGGAATTTTCTTTCTTATTTCATGTTCTTCTCTGTCTACTCTTGTAGCTTCAATCTCTGTTACTTTTTGTTACTTTTTCCTTCCTTCTTGTGTCTTTTAAATATGAAAATCATTGATGGCATCCATGATATTGTTCTCTGTAGAGTAAATCCCCACTAACATATGTGAAATTCGTTCAGAAAAATCCTGTAAAATAAAATATAACATTTATGTGTTAAATAAAATTAAAAAATTAACATGATACTAAAAATAATAAAGGATACAAAAATAAAAATAAAAAAACTTACATTGTCTTTCTCAATGTCATCAAGGATGGATGCACATAATTTGGTAAAACATTCGTCCTTGTTATAATTTCTCAATTTCAAACAATATCTAATCTTGATATAAGTCATGGCTTATTTGATGAGTGCTTAAACAATATATGTGTCTGGCACCAAATATATATCTCGTAACAAGACAAGTGCCTGATAATTTCCTTGTACATGTTCAAACTCGACACAATAAAAATATAAATGTTATTTATTATTGCCTTGTTTGTCTTTACCAAACCAAGAATATTCCTATTTGTTTTCACCTTCCACAAGTTTTCCACTCTCTAACATTCTTCATTTCCCTTGACAACTCATGTGTTGTGCTATCAATTTGTTTCCTATCATTCGTGGAGGTCCCAGTTGCAATTTTGGATGTCATTATTGTAGGTCGTGATCCAGATACATTCATAGATAATCTCTTTCATTCCATTTTTCCCATATGAAAATAAAAATAGGCCTTTTACATTATAAAAAAAAAACCATTGACTATAACAACTAAGTTTAAAAAAAAATTGACCCATGGAGTTATTAGGGCAATCTCGAGACCAAGCCTTGGCTTACATGGGCTAAGGTGATGTTGTTCATCGCCCATTCTAGCCCCCATAGCCAAGCCCTGTGCACGCCCAAGGCTTTGTTGTGGGAGCTGGCCCCCCACGGCCAAGTCACGGTCCTAGGACCATGACTTGGCCATGAGATGAAAGCCTCATGGCCAAGCCCTAGGTGCTCCTAGGGCTTGGTCACGAGGGGCCCTGGGGCGATGTCAGGCATTGCCCCGAGTGTCCCCGTAGGCCAAATCATGGTCTTGCATAGGATAATCATTTCGCCTAGTAGCTACCATGGGCCAAAACTATAAAATTTTCAATAAAAAACAATAAAAAGTGTAATTTTAAAAAACAAATGTACCTAAATTTGCCTTTTTTTTCTTCTTTTTTTCAAAAAATCATAAGAATTTTGTTAAAATTTATTTGAAAAAGGTCTCAATTGTTTTTAAAAGTTGTGATTTTTTTAGAAAAAATTAGAAAGCATCTAAAAAATTTAGGGTTTTTATAATTTTTGCATGAAAAAATCTTATGTGATTCAAAGATGATCTTATAAATATATTTTTGGTAAATGGTAAGAATTAAAAAAATAACTAACCTCTGAAATGCTAGATTCTCCCTAAATGTCTTGTTGATGTTTCTCCATTGTAGATTGCTCCAAATTATTTAACGAATGCTTCCCAATCTTTCACGCAATGTAAAAAGACAAAACATGATTGTGTATATATAACATAGATGATATAAATTATTGTTAAGTATAATTAATGTGGGATAAATAAAAAAGAAGAATATTGTCTACATATATACCTAAAATTATATGGATCATCGCTAAGTTTAATGAATGTGGGATAGATAAACAAACATGAAAAATATTGCAATTAACAAGTAAATAACGAAATAAAATTGTTTAAGTTGTTTTTTTTTAATTTTGAAGGGAAAATAATAAAGGGAAAAAATTGGGGAGGAAATTTTGGAGGGAAAAATTTGAGGAGGAAATTTTGGAGGGAATATTTTGGGGGGGAAT
>ML799428.1:23519-42216 GCA_009831015.1 Picea engelmannii
GGTGATCTGGATTTTATGAGCAGAACGAAATGAATACATATTATTAATAGGTGCTTAACACAAAATAACATAGATACAGTAAAACTGGTTTTCTATTCAATAATGGAATAAGTTGAAACTATAAAATGTAGCAGAAACAAGCTTGTTGGAATGGTGGCGTCTTATCTCTGAGAAGAGATGTGATGGTTGCGCAAATTCACAAGAAGAAGATTACAATGAGGATCTGAAGGCATTTTTACAATAAACCATAATGAAAAAAAACCTAGATATCCAAAAACCTAACCCTAGGAGATGAAGTGCCAAAAGTCATGTGGGCCCTGTTTGGGTAAGTTAGTACATCAACTTCCTGGGGTCGTAACTTTTGCATACGATCTCCGTTTTAGGCATGTGATAGCCCGTTGGAAAGGTATCTTTGAGGATATTCATTTTGGGGGATAAATCATTCCTTCTACTATATTTGAGGAACTCCATCCAAAAAAACCTTCATTTAGGCCCTCAAAATGGCCCCAGAAGTTAAAACTGCTAAAAATAGTAAATTGCCAAAATTGTCAGAAAACTATTTTGAGCCAGTTGGAAAAGGTGGGTGGCCACCGATGTCCATATGGATCAATACTCCCTCCTTAGTAATAAATGGTCTCCATTTCGTTGAGTTCCCCCATAAGATGAGGAAATTTCTACTGAATTTGGTACCGAGTGAGCCACTTGCCTTGGTGCAGGAGCTGCCCTACTTTGACGACTCGATAAAGTTGGATCCTTTGTTATAGAGTGACCTTGATCTATGTGTACACAATATGATCATTGGATTCCTATTGTATGTAGTCAGGGATGAGCTCTGTTGGTGTCAGTTGTTATGCTACTTTTAAGGTGTTCAATAATGGTGGGAAATAAGGGCAAAAGAGATCCATGTTGAACATTGGGTGCAGGCCAAGGAAGGGAGGAATGTTGAGCTCAAAAACATTATCCCCCATGGCCTTGGTGATAGTGTATGAACCATAATGAAGTGGGTGAATCTTCTGATGGGGTCCTATAAGGTGTTCTTTCTGCAAGTGCAACCAAACTTTGTCGCCCATCTAAAACTTATGTGGCACCCGATGTTGATCATGGCATTGTTTGTACTTGTCATTGGACTTCTGTAGGATATATTGAACTTGTTGGCGGATGTGTTGGATCCTCTCAATGAACCAGGTGGCTTTGTCAGCTTCAATTGGAGCAGGATATGAGTTGATCGAGGTGACCACAAGGGGAAGTGCAACATCTATGGGACCCAATGATTGGAATCCCAACCCCACCTGAAAGGGGATGTGGCCAGTTGAGCTATGTAGGGCTCGGTTGTAGCTATGTTGGACATAGGGAAGGATCTCATCCCATGTGCATGGGTTTTTTGAATTATACATGCGAAGGATATGCACAATCATTCGATTTACAACCTCAATTTGGACATTTGTCTGGGGGTGGAAGGTCATGGATTTAGTGAGCTTGGTGTCCACCAGTGACAAGAGGCTCGATCAGAATGTGCTGAGAAATCGACTATCCCGATCTGAGACAATGGTTTGTGGGATTCCAAAATGTACCCAGATGCATTCAAGGAAGAGCTTGGCAGTGGCCTCTATTGTGATGCTCTTCTTGCAGGCAACCGAATTCACCATCTTAGAAAAGCGATCAACAACCAAAAAAACACAGTCATTTCCTCGCTTGGTGGACGGGAGGCCCGACATGTAGTCCATTGAGATGGATTCCCATGGCCTATCGGGAGTAGGAAGAGGGGTGTACAGGCCCTATTTCTTAGTGGTCAATTTCATAATAGCACAGGTAGTGCAGGGCCTGATATACTTGTTGACCTCCTGTCGAAGTTTCGACCAGTAGAAATGTTTCTGTAGCATCACCACTATCTTTTCGACACCGAAGTGTCTTGCCACCCGAATGTAGTGGGCTTCACAGATTATCTTATCTTACTCACTTGATGGAACATAGATATGGCCCAGACGACACAACAACCCATCCTGAAGATGCAAATTATCGACAATTGTGTTTTCACCCAACATTTGGTAGGTGGTGGCGAAGGCATGTTCTGTCTCCACTAGTGACATGCTTGTACAATTGAGTACATTTCTTTGTCGTAAGTAGGGTACTTATGGGCAGCATCTGACAATGTCTCACTATGATGGCCATGGGGTGGTCATGCTGAGTGAGAAGGACACCCACAACATAGTCTTAAGCATATGTCTCGATTTCAAAGGGATGTTGCAAGTCTGGTAGTGAAAGTACTGGGGCTGAGCACAAGCGTTGCTTCAAATCATTGAACGCTTGTTGTTGGGACTGACTCCATCCAAATTTCTCCTTACCACCACCTCTGTTTATTTGGCTGAGGGCCCATGCAATATGGAAGAATCCCAACATGAACCTGCAGTAGAAATTGGCAAGGCCCAAGAAGCTTCGAAGCTCAGTGAGTGTTTTTGGGGCTAACCAGTCATGGATGACTTGGATCTTGGATGGATCCACATGTATGCCATGATGATCAGTGATGTATCCCAGGTAATGGACCTTGTCCATGCCCAAAGATCATTTTTCCAAGTTGGCATATAACTTGTGCTGCCACAAGGTGTGCAGAACCTACTGAATATGCTGCAAGTGTTCGGCCCAAGTCTTGTTGTAAATTAGAATGTCATCCAAATACACCACTACAAAAGTATTTGTGAATGGTCACAGGATATCTTCCATCATCCTCATGAAATTGGCTCGAGCATTTTTCAAACCAAAAGGCATGACCAACCATTCAAAAAGGCCTTCCTTTGACTTGAAGGCGGTCTTCCATACATCTGTTAGTTCTTTCAGGACCTAGTGGTAGCCAGAATTTAGATCAATCTTACTGAAGTATTTGGCCCCCGTGAGTTGATCAAGGAGGTCATCGGTTCAGGGAATCAGGTACTGGTTTCTGACTGTGATTTTATTTAGAACCTGATAGTCAATACAGAGTCGCCAGGTTCCATATTTCTTTTGTACCAGCACGATTGGGCTCCTGCAATGTGATGAGTTGGGACAGATGTGCCCCTTATGGAGCAGTTCTTGGATCTGTCTCTTGATCTCCTCATTCTCTAATAAAGAGCGGTGATATATTGGCCCATTGGGTAGTGGTGCGCTGGGGATCAGATCGATGGGGTGCTTGACCTAGCAGTGCAGAGGTACCCTTGTAGGTGAGGAGAAGATATCCGAGTATTCTTCCATGACGTTATCTACTTGCTTCTGCTGTGTGGAGAGGTCGGCCGCAGAGACCCTGGATGTGGCTGTGATCTTTCGCTTATTTTGAGAGTGAATCACGAAGAAGACAAACTTCCCCATTTGAGAGATGACCTTCCTGCATTGCTTAGCAGAGACCAAGGAAATAACACTGGGAATGCCTCGGGTATCCTGTACAATTTCCTGTTCAAAGTAATAATAACACTACAAGGCCTAGACTCATATATAGCATGAAGTTTCCATAAATAAGGTTGGGCCAAAAGAACATCACAAAATTCGAGAGGAGAAACATCACATAATATCTCGTCTTTGAAGGGCTTGATGCCATATGACAGTTGGAACTGTTGGCTGATGCAGAGATCGCTTCCTTGGTGGAGCCATCCAATTGTCTAGGGTTGTGGGTGAGGCGTTGTTTGCAGGGTGAACCACTTGACAAACTCTACTAATATGAGGTTCGTCTAGCTACCGCTATCAATTATGAAGTGCAGAGGGGTGCCTTTTACCCACATCTGTGAATGGAAGAGGCATTCTCCTTCTTGTGGCTCATCTAGTTCACCAGGATAGAGCTTGGTGGTAGCAATGGTGGCACTGGGTTCTACGTCAATGATCCATCTTCCCTTTTCTAGTTCTAGCTCAGAGTCAGAATCTACATCTGATTCAGAGGCTTTCACTTCGGCCACCAACGATTGCTTTGAGCGACAGTCAGTAGTGTTATTCCAAGGGCTCTTATGTAAGTCGCACCACTTCCCGGTATATTTCTTTGTCTTTTTGGTGTCCTTATTTGCTTGTGGCTTGGACTAGTTGTCTTGATACTATCCATCTTTGCTCTGTCCTTTTTTTTGTGGGTTGGGGTTGCCCTTTCCTAGATTTTGTTGTGAGGGGTTCCCAGGCCCAAATTGCTGCATCTTTTGCTTGAGCTTCTGCTCGATTTTGATGGCATATCGGTAGGCCATGCCCAAGGATGAGATGTCCAAAAATTCCATTTTGGTCTGGATGTATCTATGTAGATCACCGTGATACTTGAATACCAGATTTCACTCCAAATATTTGCTACCCAGCTTCATGCGTAAGGTATGGAAGATAATAAGGTCGGCGGAGGTGGCTGGATGGTAAAGTCATTCTTGCAACGAAGTTCAGGTCTTGTGTTCAAACCTGAGAAAGGACGTGGTTTAGCTGCATAAAGCTTACCTAGGCAAAGCTCGCATACCTTTAGGCCCCCGGGGGGGGCAACTCAATTGGCAAGTGCCGTGAAAATGAAGTTCCATGAGGTTTCGAGTTCAACTCCCCCCGACTTACCTTGTGTGTCGTGTAAGGGGCATCGTGGGCACACCTGGAGGTTATAGTGGTAGCGGTTGGATAAAACGGCCACGTGTAATGCGAGCACATGCCCAACTAGTTGCTGATTCCTCCAGACATAAAAAATAAAAAAAAAGGTATGGAAGATAATTGTGAAATCTGGCACTGCTTGGTCTCTTTCTTGTTGTAGTGTGTTCCATTTGGTATACAGGTCATCATAACTTCCGACAGGGTAGTATTGTTCCTTAATAGTATCCCTGAAGAATTCTCAAGTGGTCGTGACTGAAAATAATGAGGTTTCCTCTATTTCCTTTTGCTCACAGAAAGTTTCCCACCAATCTTTGACATGGGGAACGACTTTGACGAGTGAAAAAGTAATATTTTCTCTATTCGAAAAGTTATGGACAGAAAAATACCCTTCTAGTAGATTCAACCACTTGTCTACAACATCTGCATCTATCTGAACTTCAAATATAGGAATATCAAAGTTTATTTGTACCTTTAATGGGGTGGTTCCACTTGCCTTGGTGCAGGAGCTGCCCTGCTTTGACGACTCGATAAAGATGGATCCTTTGTTGTCAAGTTCCCTTGATCTATGTGTCCACAATATGATCATTGGATTCCTGCTGTATGTAGTTAGGTTTGACCTCTATTTGTGTCAGTTGTTCTACTACTTCTGAGGTGTCCAATAATGGTGGGAGATAAGGGCGAAGGAGATCCACGTTGAACATTGGGTGCAGGCTAAGGAAGGGAGGAATGTTGAGCTCAAAATCATTATCCCCCAAAGCCTTGGTGATAGTGTATGGCCTATAACAAAGTGGGCGAAGCTTCCGATGGGGTCCTATAAGGCATTCTTTCTTCAAGTGTAACCAAACTTTGTCGCCTACCTAAAACTTATGTGGCACTCAATGTTGATCATGGTGTTGTTTGTACTTATCATTGGACTTCTGTAGGATATCTTGAACCTGTTGGTGGATGTGTTGGATCTGCTCAATGAATTGGGTGGCTCTGTTAGCTTCAGTTGGAGCAAGAGATGAGTCGGTCGAGGTGACCACAAGGGGAAGTGCAACATCTATGGGACCCAATGGTTGGAATCCCAATCCAACCTGAAAGGGGTTGTGTCCAGTTGATCTATGCAGGGCTCGATTGTAGCTATGCTAGACATAGGGAAGGCTCTCATCCCATGTGTGATGGTTATTTGAATTATACATGCGAAGGATATGCACAATAATTTGATTTACAACCTCAGTTTGGCCATTTGTATGGGGTGGAAGTCCGTGGATTTGGTGAGCTTGGTGTATAGCAGTGACCATAGGCTCAACCAAAATTTGCTGAGAAATCAACTATCCTGATCTAAGACAATGGTTTGTGAGATTCCAAAATGTACCCAGACGCGTTCAAAGAAAAGCTTGGCAGTGGCCTCTATTGTGATTCTCTTCTTGCAGGCAACCATAATCGCCATCTTAGAAAAGCGATCAACAACCACAAAAACACATCCATTTCCCTGCCTGGTGGATGGGAGGCCTGACATGTAGTCCATTGATATGGATTCCCGTGGCCTGTCAGGAGTAGGAAGAGGGGTGTACAAGCCATGTTTCTTAGTGGTCGGTTTGGAAATAACGCAGGTAGTGTAGGACCTGATATACTTGTCGACCTCCTGTCAAAGTTTTGGCCAGTAGAAATGTTTATGTAGCATCGCCATTGTCTTTTCGATGCCGAAGTGTCCTGCCACTTGACTGTAGTGGGATTTCCATATCATCTTCGCTCGCTCAATTGATGGAACACAGATATGGACCAAACGACACAACAACCCATCCTGAAGATGGAAACTATCGACAACTTCCTTTTTACCCAACATTTGGTAGGTGGTGGCAAAGTTAGGGTCTGTCTCATAGAGTTGGGGCCATCCAGATGTCTCATGGCCACAAGAGTCTAGCACCATAGTGAGTGTCGCGACTGGCATTCTACTGAGGCAATCAGTAATGTGATTGGTGCTTCCTATTGTATACTTGATGTTGACGTGGAATTGATGCAAGTATGTGGACCACTTTTGATGGTGGTCATTATGCAATTTTCCATGTGTCTGCATGAACTGTAGTGGCTTATGATCAGTGTGGATGACTGTCTCCTTCCCAAGAATGTAATGTCTCCACTAGCGGTAGGCTTGTACAATGGAGTATATTTCTTTGTCGAGAGTAGGGTACTTACAGACAATATATAATAGTGTCTCACTATGATAGGCCATGAGGTGGCTGTGCTGAGTGAGAACGATGCCCACATCATAGTCTGAAGCATCTATCTCAATTTGAAAGAGATGCTATAGGTCTGGTAGTGAAAGTACTGGGGCTAAGCACAAGCGCTTCTTCAAATCATTGAACACTTGTTGTTGGGATCAATGCCATTCAAGTTTCACCTTAGCACCACCCTTGCTTATTTGGCTGAGGGCCCATGCAATATGGGAGAATCCCAACACTAACTTGCGGTAGAAATTGACAAGGCCCAATAAGCTCTGAAGCTTAGTGAGTGTTGTTGGGGATGGACAATCATAGATGACTTGGATCTTGGATGGATCCATGTGTAAACCATGCTGATCAATGATGTATCCCAGGTAATGGACCCCGTCCATGCCGAAAGAGAATTTTTCTAATTTGGTGTATAGCTTGTGCTGCCGCAGGGTGTACAAAACCTGTTGAATGTGATGCAAGTGTTCAACCCAAGTCTTGCTGTAAATTAGAATGTCATCCAGATACACCACTACAAAATTATTAGTAAATGGTTGGAGGATATCATCCGTCATCCTCGTGAAAGTGGTTGAAGCATTTGTCAAACCAAAAGGCATGACCAACCATTCAAAAATTCCTTCCTTTGACTTGAAGGTAGTCTTCCATACATCTCTCTATTCTATCAGGACCTAGTGGTACCCAGACTCCAGATAAATCTTACTGAAGTATTTGTCCCCCATGATTTGATCAAGGAGGTTGTCGATTCGAAGAATCAAGTATCGGTTTCTGACTATGATTTTATTCAGAGCCCGATAATCATTACAGATTCACCAGACTCCATCTTTCTTTTGTACCATCACGATTGGGCTCCCACAAGGTGATGAGTTTGGACGGATGTGCCCCTTATGGAGTAGTTCTTGGATCTGTCACTTTATCTCCTCATTCTCTAACAAAGAGTAGCGATATACTAGGCCATTGGGTAGCGATGCACCAGGGGTCAGATCGATGGGATGCTTGACCTCGCAGTGTAGAGGTACCCCTGTAGGTGAGGAGAAGATATCTGAGTATTCTTCCACGACCATATCTACTTGCTTCTGCTGTGTGGAGAGGTTGGTTCTAGAGACCCTGGATGTGGCTGTGATATTTTTCTTATTCTGAGAGCAAATCATGAAGAAGACAAACTTCCCCATCTGAGAGATGACCTTCCTGCATTGCTTAATAGAGATCAAGGAAATAGCATTAGGTGGGACTACTTCGGGTATCCTGTACAATTTCTTGTTCAAGGTAATAATAACACTATGAGGCCTATACTCATATACAACATGACATTTCCATAAATAAGTTTGCCCCAAAATAACATCACAAACTTCGAGAGGAGAAACATCACATAATACCTCGGCTTTTAAGGGCTTGATGTCGTACGATAATTAACATTGTTGGCTGACGCAGAGATCGCTTCCTTGGTGGAGCCATCCAATGGTGTAGGGTTGTGGGTGGGGCGTTGTTGGCAGGGTGATCTGCTTGAAGTGCTTTATGTCATACGATAGTCGAAACTGTTGGCTGACACGGAGATCGCTTGCTTGGTGGAGCCATCCAATGGTGTAGGGTTGTGGGTGGGGCATTGTTGGCAGGGCCAACCGCTTGATCACCTTTGCTGAGATGAGGTTCTTCTGGCTACAACTATCAACGATGAAGTGCAGTGGGGTGCCTTTTACCCACATATGTGAATGGAAGAGGCGCTTTCCTTCTTTTGGCTCGTCTGGTTCACCAGGCTGGAACTTGGTGGTAGTGGCACTGGGTTCTGCGTCAATGATTCGTCTTCCCATTTTTTGTTCTATCTTGGAGTCAGAATCTGCATCTGATTGAGAGGCTTTCACTTTGGCCACCAACGATTGCTTTGAGTGGCAGTCAGTAGTATTATGCCAAGGGATCTTATGGAAGTCGCACCACTTCCTGGTATCTTTCTTTGTCTTTCCGGTGTCCTTATTTGCTTGTGGCTTGGACTGGTTTTCCTGATGCTATCCATATTTTCTCTGTCCTTTTTTCTATGGGTTTCAGCCGTCATTTCCTAGTTTTTTTTGTGATGGTTTCCCATGCCCAAATTGCCGCATCTTTTGTTTGAGCTTCTGCTTGATTTTGATGGCATATTGGTAGGCCGCGCCCAAGGATGAGATGTCTAGAAATGCCATTTTGGTCTGGATGTATCTATGCAGAGAAATGTGATACTTGAGCACCATATGTCACTTTGAATCTTTGATACCCAACTTGGTGCGCAAGGTATGGAAGATATTTGTGAAATCTGGCACTGCTTGGTCTCTTTCTTGCCGCGGTGTGGTCCATTTGGTATACAAGTCGTCATAACTTCCGACAGGGTAGTATTGTTCCTTAATAGAATCCCTGAAGGATTCCCAAGTGTCCGTGACTGAAAATAATGAGGTTTCCTCTAGTTCCTTTTGCTCACAGAAATTTTCCCACCAATCTTTGACATGGGGAACGACTTTGAGGAGCACAAAAGTAATCTTTTCTCTATTTGAAAAGTTATGGACAAAAAAATACCCTTCTAGTAGATTCAACCACTTGTCTACAACATCTGTGTCTATCTGACCTTCAAATATATGAATATTGAAGTTTATTTGTACCTTGAAGGGGGCGGTGCCTTCGTTCGAAGAAGATGCGTCACATGTTGGTAGGCGTCGAAGGATTTGCGCAAAACTATCCATCATCTCATTCCTCTATTGCGTGAGGGATTCCACAATCAACAGTTTGAAAGGATCTCTTGTCCCTTCATATTTTTTTTCTCCTACCATGAGAGGTTGCTTGGGCATGTGAGAGCTTCTATCCTCAAGAGAAACAAGCTTGAGACCCAACTCTTTGTACTCCAACCTCGTTGGGGACATGCATTAAGACGACAAGGAGAAGACTGCTCTGATACCATTGATCCGGATTTTATGAGCAGAACGAAATGAATATAGATTATTAACAGGTGCTTAAAAAAATAATAGAGATACAGTAAAACTGGTTTTCTATTCAATAACGAAATAAGCTGAAACTGTAAAATGCAGCGGAAACAAGCTTGTTGGAATTGTGGCGGCTTATCCTTGAGAAGAGATGTGACGACTGCACACACTCACAAAAAGAAGATTACAATGAGGCTCTGAAGGCCCTTTTACAATAAACCAGAATTCCAAAAACCCTATATATCCAAAAACCTAACCCTAGGAGATGAAGCGCCAAAAGTCATGTGGGCCCCATTTCGGTAAGTTAGTACATTAACTTCCCAGAGTCGTAACTTTTGCATACGTTTTACGTTTTAGGTGTGTGATAGCCCATTGGAAAGGTATCATCGAGGAGATTCATTTTGGGTGATCAATCATGCCTTTGGATATCATTGAGGAACTCGATCCCGAAAAACCTTCATTTAGGCCCTCAAAATGGTCGTGGAAGTTAAAACTGCTGAAAATAACAAATTGCCAAAATTGTCATAAAATGTTTTTGATCCATTTGGAAAAGGTGGGTGGCCATCGATATCCATATGGATCAATCCTCCCTCGTTAGGAAGAAATGGTATCCATTGCATGGAGGTCCCCCATCAAATGAGAAAATTTCTGTTGAATTTGGCCTTGAGTGAGCCACTTGCCTTGGCAGGAGCTGCCCTGCTTTGACAACTTGATAAAGCTAGATGCTTTGTTGTCGAGTTCCCTTGATCTATGTGTCCACAATCTGATCATTGGATTCCTGTTGTATATAGTCAGGGTTGAGCTCTCTTGGTGTCAGTTGTTCTGCTACTTCTAAGGTGTCCAATAATGGTAATAAATAAGGGCGAAGGAGATCCACATTGATCACTGGGTGTAGGCCAAGGAAGTGAGGAATGTTGAGATAAAAATAATTATCCCCCATGGCCTTGGTGATAGTGTATGATCCATAATGGAGTGGGAAAAGATTCTGATGGGGTCCTGTAAGGTGTTCTTTCTGCAAGTGAAACTAAACTTTGTCGCCCACCTAAAACTTATGTGGCACCCGATGTTGATCATGGTGCTATTTCTACTTTTCATTGGACTTCTGTAGGATATCTTGAACCTGTTGGTGGATCTATTGGATCCGTTCAATGAACCGGGTGGCTTTTTTAGATTCAGTTGGAGCAGGAGATGAGTCGGTTGAGGTGACCATAAGGGGAAGTGAAACATCTATGGGACCCAATGGTTAGAATCCCAACCCCACCTGAAAGGGGCTGAAGTTGGTTGAGCTATGTAGGACTCAGTTGTAGCTATGCTAGACATAGGGAAGGCTCTCATCCCATGTGTGAGGGTGCTTTGAATTACACATGCAAAGGATATGCACAATCATTCATTTTACAACCTCGGTTTGACCATCTGTCTGGGGTGGAAGGTCATGGATTTGGTGAGCTTGGTGTCCTAAAGTGACCATAGGCTTGACCAGAATGTGCTGAGAAATTGACTATCTTGATCTAAGACAACATTTTTTGGGATTCAAAAATGTTCCTAGACATGTTCAAAGAAGAGCTTGGCAGTGGCCTCTACTGTGATTCTCTTCTTGTAGGCAACCAGAATCTCCATCTTAGAAAAGCGATCAACAACCACAAAAACACAGTCATTTCCCCACTTGGTGGATGAGAGGACCGACATGTAGTCCTTTGAGATGGATTCTGATGGCCTGTCAGGAGTATGAAGAGGGGTGTACATGCCCTGTTTCTTAGTGGTCGGTTTAGCAATAACGCAGGCAGTGCAGGACCTAATATACTTGCTAAACTCCTGTCGAAGTTTCGGCCAGTAGAAATGTTTCTGTAGCATCACCACTGTCTTTTCGACACTGAAGTGTCCTACCACTCTACTGTAGTGGGCTTCCCAAATCAGCTTTGCTCGTTCCCTTGATGGAACACATATATGGCCCAGACGACACAACAACCCATCCTAAAGATGGAAATTATCAACAACTACGTTTGCACCCAACATTTGTTAGGTGGTGGTGAAGTCAGGGTCTGTCTCATAGAGTTGGGGCCATCCAGATGTCTCATGGCCACAAGGGTCTAGCACCGTGGTGAGTGCTGCGACTGGTGGTCTGCTGAGGCAATCAACAATGCGATTGGTGCTTCCTTTTTTATACTTGATGTTGAGGTGGAATTGCTGCAAGTATGTGGACCACTTTTGATGGCCGTCATTCTACATTTTTTCCTATTTCTGCATGAACTGCAGTGGCTTATGATCAGTGTGGATGACTATCTCCTTCCCAAGAATGTAATGTCTCCACTGGCAGCAGGCTTATACAATGGAGTACATTTCTTTGTCGTAAGTAGGTTAATTATGGACAGTCTCTGACAATGTCTCACTATGATAGGCCACAGGGTGGCTGTGCTGAGTGAGAACGATGCCCACAACATAGTCTCGATTTCAAAGGGATGTTGCGGGTCTAGTAGTGAAAGTACTGGGGCTAAGCACAAGGGGATGTCACGGATGACTTGGATCTTGGTTGGATCCACATGTACGCCATGCTGATCAATGATGTAGCCCAGGTAATGAACCATGTCGATGCCAAAAGATCATTTTTCATGTTAGCGTATAGCTTGTGCTGTCGCAGGGTGTGCAGAACTTGCTGAATATGCTAGAAGTGTTTGGCCCAAGTCTTGCTGTAAATTAGAATGTCATCTAGATACACCAATACAAAAGTATTGGTGAATGGTCGCAGGATAGCATCCATCATCCTCATGAAAGTGGCTGGATCATTTTTCAAACCAAAAGGCATGACCAACCATTCAAAAAGGCCTTCCTTTGACTTGAAGGTGATCTTCTATACATCTCTCTATTCTATCAGGACCTGGTGGTATCCAGACTCCAGATCAATCTTACTGAAGTATTTGGCCCGTGTGAGTTGATCAAGGAGGTCCTCGATTCGGGGAATCGGGTACCAGTTTCTGACTGTGATTTTATTCAAAGCCCGATAATCAATACACAGTCGCCAGGCTCCATCTTTCTTCTGTACCAGCATGATTAGGCTCCCACAAGGTGATGAGCTAGGATGTATGTGCCCCTTATGGAGAAATTATTGGGTATGTTGCTTGATATCCTCACTCTCTAACAAAGAGCGAGGATATACTGGCCCATTGGGCAGTGGTGCATCGGGGGTCAGATCGATGGGGTGCTTGAACTGGTAGTGCAGAGAAACCACTTTAGGTGAGGAGAATATATCTGAGTATTCTTTCATGACCTTATCTACTTGCTTCTGCTATGTGGAGAGGTTGGACACAGAGACCCTAGACGTGGCTATGATATTTATCTTATTTTGAGAGAGAATCACAAAGAAGACAAACTTCCCCATCTGAGAGATGACCTTCCTGCATTTCTTAGTAGATATCAATGAAATAACACTAGGTGGGACTACCTTGGGTATCCTGTACAATTTCCTGTTCAAAGTAATAATAACACTACAAGGCCTAGACTCATATACAAAATGACGTTTCCATAAATAAGTTGGCCTAAAAGAACATCACAAACTTCGAGAGGAGAAACATCACATAATACCTAGTCTTTGAAGGGCTTGATGTTGTACGACAGTCGACATTGTTGGCTGACGCAGAGATCACTTCCTTGGCGGAGCCATCCAATGGTGTAGGGTTGTGGGTGTGGCGTTGTTGGCAGGGTGAGCTTCTTGACGACCTATGTTGAGATGAGGTTCTTCTGACTACTGCTATTAATAATGAAGTGCAATGGGGTGCCTTTTACCCACTTTTGTGAATGGAAGATGTGCTCTCCTTCTTCTGGCTCATCTGGTTCACCAGGCTGGAGCTTGGTGGTAGCAATGGTGGCACTGGGTTCCGCATCAATGATCCGTCTTCCCCTTTCTAGTTTTGGCTCAGAGTCAAAATATGCATCTAATTCAGAGGCTTTCACTTTGGCCACCAACGAATTCTTTGAGCGACAATCAGTAGTGTTATGCCAAGGCATGGTTATCAGAATGAAGAATTGAATTATCATATCAATGACAAGTTGTTGTATCATCTTGGTAAAATCTGTATTCCACAAAGTGAGAGTGCATGTGATAAGAGAAGCTCACACTTCTCTCATTTTAGGGCATTTTGGAGTAGGTAAAACCGTAGCACAATTACACAAATTTTGTTATTGGCCTCGAATGAATGAAACAGTGTCCAAATATGTAAAAGGTTTTGTCATGTGTGCAACAAACAAACCAAATAACAGAAAGTTAGGCTTGTACACTCCACTTCCAGTTCCTTCTCGTCCATGGGAAAGTGTTTCAATGGATTTCGTAGGAGGTTTACCAATGTCTAGAAAAGGACATGACTATCTATTTGTTGTTGTGGATTGATTCAGTAAAATGTGTATACTCATGCCTTGTAAAAAACAGGTCACAGTTGAGATGACTGCTCATTTGTTCTTCCAAAATGTATGGGTCCATTTTGGACTTCCTACTTCTATTATTTCTAATCGAGATTCTTGTTTTCTTGGGAAATTTTGGTCATCATTATGGGAACATATGGACACAAAGTTGAAGAAAAGCACAACATTTCATCCACAAACCGACGGTCAAACTGAAGTGGTCAAAAGGACAGTGGTACATCTTCTTCGAGGGTATTGTGCTAAGCATCCCAAACTTTGGGATGAACAATTACATTATGTACAACATGCCTACAAAAGAGCTATACACTCTTCTACTCAAAAGTCTCCTTTTGAGACATGTTTTGGGTACTTGCCAAAGTCTCCTTTAGACTTCATTTTTGGGAAAGATACAATGGAATGTGAATAAGTTGATGCAGATAAAGCTTGAAGGTTTATTCAGCAGATTTAGGTAATTCATCAAGAAGTACAAGAGCAATTGGAATCAAGCCAGGCCAAATACAAAAAAAGGCATGACAAGCATCACATAAATCATCATTTTCAGATTGGTGATCAAGTATGGCTTCATATCAACAAAGATCGACTTCAAGGTGAAGGTAGAAAGTTGAAACCTATTAGGTATGGACCCTTTACAATTTTGGACAAAGTTGGTAATAATGCTTTCCGGTTAGAATTTCCTCTTTATATGCAAATTTATTCAGTTGTTAATGTGGAAAAATTGAAATTGTATGAGCCGCCTATGATTATAGACCAAGCTATACAGGTTCAAGTACCTTATGTGGACGAGTTTGCTCCTGAGTATCTTAATGAACTTCATGAAGATGTAATACTGGACAAGAAGGTCAGATCGTCACGAAGAGGAGACATGGAGTTTCTTCGTGTGGGGTTAAAAGGAATGCATCCAAGCAAAGCAAGGTGGATAGAGACCAGAAGAGTGAGGGAATTATACCCTCACTTATTTTTTGAATGATTTCATACTTTTTGTGGCCAAAAAGATTTCCAGTGGGAAGGTTTGATCCAAGTGGATCATCTCAAAATGCGATAGAATTAAAGTATTCAAAATGAAAATTAAAGATTACAAAGTGGAAGAGCTCATCAGTATCTTTCCAGTGACGTTTGTTTCAGGAAAAATGACCTCCAGATGACAAAGATATCAACAGTTGAAGTTTCGTAAAAAATGGTACAAAATGGTTAAACAAAAAGTAATTTGGAACTATGGAAATTAAACCCAAGACCTTGTGAAAAGACCACCTTGACCTGATGGTTGGGTAAAAGGAGATAGTTAAGGGCTTAGCCCTTAACCTTGCCAACACTAAGGCCCCCCTTGGTATTTAAATGTATATCAAAGCCATATGTAAAAAAACCCAAAACATAATGTTAAAACCAAATGTCATGCCCTAGCAAAGCGCACGATATAATATATATAGGTATTAAAACCCGAATCGCGCCAACTATATGATGCGCCAACCATAGTATTAAAACCGTGCTATAAACCATATAAATCGTATGTTAAATCAACATATGATATACCAAATCGCCACAGCATATAAACCATATGTTAAAACAAATATGATATACCAAATCGCGCCAAGGAAGAGAACCCTGCAGGTTTGACCCCAGGACTTCCACCACCATAACAACCACAACTACCAACGCGCCACCGCTATGAGACGTGGCAATAGGTGGCACAAAAACCTTAAAAGGTGTTGAAATGAATGGGATTTGGGTGGGCGCGTGGCCTATGGCCCACACCCTTTTTTTTTGGTTTGATTTCATTATTTAAATGAGGCATGGGCACGGATTCCGAGAAGAAGTTTTGATGCAAGCAGAGATAGGCACGCAGATCGAGGAGATGCTGCACAGTGATCGATGTGAATTTTCACACATATCGAGGTGGTTCTGAATTGACACACACCCCGAGGCCATACAGACTGTACAATCAGGGGCAGATTTGGGAATTGTGTCAAGAAGGGCATTCAGAGTCCAGTTTCTGAAATATATCGAGTTTATATTCAAAAGTCTCAGTTTTTCGCAAGGATTCCAGATCCATCTTCAGTTTTTGCATTCAGGCATCCAGACAGAAAAGTGCTCACATAATCTTCCAGATACACATAAAGGTATCCATGTTTATACTTAAAAGTCTCAAAATTTCATCTTGCAGTTGTTGTTGAAGTCTGTTACTGTATATGACAGACAGAAATCAGAAGTCACTTTGTAAGCATTTGAATACTTAATCTATCGGCCTTCCCATTTGGAAAGTGGTCCGAAGACGTAGCCAGGGGGTCTAGTGAACTCTGTTACCAATTCTTGTTCATAGATGGTTTGCTTACATGTTTATGTGCTCATGTGCTTGATGAATGTTCTTTAATTTTGCATTTACAAAGGTGGTTAACAGTTAAAAATTCACATGCAAATAATGGTTAAAGATCAAGTTAAATTTCAGATCAATAGATGAAGACTTCAGGCCTCCAAAATAAGGCTTCTTTCTGCAATCTTTGAAAATTTCAAGGTTGAGGAAAAAAGGTTTTGGATTTCTCTTCATGAGCTGCAAGTACTCCTAAAAATAAGCATTTCTTTTTGCAACAATGACATAAAGATGCAAATTATAAAGGTCCAACGCTGCAAAGAATAAACCATCTAGATTTGTAAGACAAAGAATATGCTTAGGATATTATTTTGCCCTTAGATTTTATTTATCAAAAGAACCACCTCCATCATTCATAAAACTTGTAATCTTTGCTTCACAAATGAACCTTTATCCAAACATAGTTCAAAATATGCACACACTACTTTTTCCATGTTATTGTCAAGGTGATATGAAACTTTGTTCAAATTCAAAATAAAATTTAAAGAATTAAAAAAAAAAGTCAAAATAAAATCACTAGGTGTTCAATCAATCGATCAAGTTGTCTTTCACGAAAGATTGTTTGAAAAGTAGTATTATGTCTCTCTCTACTCCCTGTAGCGGAACGAAATGAGACGTGCGTGCATCTCGGAGTTTTGAAAGGTGGGATTCATCTCTGAGATCGATCGGGGAATTCGCATCGCTCCTAACGGTTCAAGTTTACTTCGCCTTCTAACGGATCAAGTCGCATCGCCTCAAACTTCACAAATGAACCTTTATCCAAACATAGTTCAAAATATGCACACACTACTTTTTCCATGTTATTGTCAAGGTGATATGAAACTTTGTTCAAATTCAAAATAAAATTTAAAGAATTAAAAAAAAAAGTCAAAATAAAATCAAAAGAATTTAAAAAATTATGGTAATTTAATTAGGCCTAATAGATACATGTCACAAAAGGGATAGAATTTAAAAAAAAAAAAACTAAAAAAAGACGTGAGTCAAAATGGAAGAAAAGAAAAGCATAAAAGCACAAATGGGATATAAAAAAGCTTTAAAAAACAAAACAAAAACGTGAGTCAAAATTGAAGAAAAGAAAAGCATAAAAGCCCTTTATAAGCCTTTTTAGTAGACTAGTTCTTTACACTTTTAAACGAATTGCTTTGCCTCATCCTTTCTGTCGGCAAGATGGAGATTCCTTTATACCTCATCCAATGCATTCGAGAGATCTGGGGGCATTTCATTTGTGCACTTACATTTTGAGATGCGGATGCATTTTGGATTTTTTTTGGATTCAAAATATAAATAGCAGGCTTAAAAATGAGTTTATGTTTTTCTAACGAAAAATAAATTTTTTACATTTATAATAAAAAAATAATTTTTATAAAAACAAAAGAAAAAGGAAAATGGTTTTTTTTTATAAATAATAATAAAATAATAAATATAAAAAAATAGTTTTTATAAAAAATTAGTATATTTTTACTTATATATCATGTTATTGATTTCTCTTATAACAGATGTTAAAATGAAAGTAAAAATTTGTTATAAACAAAATATAAATATATTTTAGAGATAGGATTAAACTCATTTCAAAAACTCTATAAAGTGCAACACCCCATTTTAATAATTTAAATTAATATTATATAATATTTTGGGTTTGTTTTTTTAAATTCTCTTAAACTTTCTATACTATATTATAAAAGAAGTTTTATTTTCATATATATATATAAATAATTGTAATTATTTATTTTTATAATTTTACATATATATATTTGAAATTTCAATTTTATATATTTTATTAGTACATAAATTTGGAATAGATAATTACTTTTTACCTTTTTCAATTTTTTTAATAATTGTAAGTGAATGAGATTTGTGTTTTTAGTGAATGAGATTTGTGTTTTTAGTGAATGTTTATTTATTTACTAATTTATCACATTTGTGTAATTGTTTAGCCATTTAAAAACATATGAATTGAGTGTGTGGATTATTAAGTTATTTGAATTGTATAATGTGAAAAAAATCTATAAAATTGATGATGTGTTTGTAATTGGTTTTTTAATTAAAAGTTGTATAATGTGAAGGGATGTACAAAAATTTATTTTAAATTGTAAAGTATATTGTTAAATTGTATTTTTATATAATATGATGTGTTTGTTGGATTATAGGATGTTAACATTTTTATTTTTAATGTATATGTTTTTTTATGCATGTGTATGGTTTGTGTGTGTATTCTA
>ML799428.1:72563-87038 GCA_009831015.1 Picea engelmannii
TGCACGCTGGCTAACTCACTACAGCCCGCATGCACCTAAAAAAGAATGAATAAAGGAAAGTTGCCGACGGAACAAAAGGCTATGGGTCAGTTAACTGAAACTCCTGGCCATGCATGGCCTAGGGTTTGTCCAAAACCCTAGCTCCTTCTAGCCTATAAAAGAAGGGGTAGGGGTACCATTTGGAGGAGGAAAAAATATAGCGAAGAAACTATGCCCATTTACATAATCCATTGTCCCAACCCTTTAGCCTTTCCTCATGCCAGAGGAGATTTAACGCAAAGCAGTTGGAGGACAGAAGAAGAGGAGCCCAGGATCAAGTTCAAGGAGCAGTGGCCGGTCTCAACTTTATTTGTAAGTTGATTCACTTTCAGTAATAAAAAGAATACTTTTCCCATCCCAATGCATGAATTTTCTATGGTTTGGTTAATTTATGCTGTATTTATAACCCTTGAGTAGAGAAGTAGCATGCATGCATATTTGTTATTTATCTTGAGAGCTGGTCATCTGTGGAAGGAGCAACACAAGCAAGTGATCAAAGCAAAATGGAGGATCTACATTGAACTCCGGTAATAAGGTTGGTGGTCCTTTTCCGTGCATTTACTGTGAAAGAGGGGTTTAAATCTTGGGTTGTAGGTTAAAAAGTAGTTTCTTTTTGTTCAAAATCTGCATGCAAGTCTGACCCTATTTTGCTATTCTGTAGGGTATTTTTCCCAACAACACCCTAACCAATGCGTTCTGAACTTCCCAGGATGTTTTATGAACTTGTTGTCATATACCAGTACTAGATCACCTTGTTTGAATGCTGCCTTCTTGATGTGCCTGTCATGATAGGCCTTCTCTATTTCCTTCTGAACCTGCTGATGGAATCCTGCAATGAATCTATCTTCCTCTAGTTCAACCAGTTGTGCAAGCCTCTCTTGAACAGTGCCAGGGTCATCCATATCTATAAAGTCAACAATTCTTAGGCTTGGTACCAGATATTTCATTGGAACAACAACTTCAAGACCATAAACCAACTTAAAAGGTGTCTGCATTGTTAGTTTCTTGCAAGTGGTTCTATAGGCCCAAAGTACTGCTGGTTCTCTCAGATCCCAATCATCCCTGTTCACACTGCAAATCTTCGTGAGCATTGTCTCCAAGATCTCATTGAATTCTTCAACTATCCCATTTTCTTGTGGATGATAATATGTGCTCTTTTGATGGTGGACCGCAAATTCCTCAGTCAAGGCTTCAACATTCTTATTTATGAAATGTGTGCCTTGATCACTCATAAGGATCTTGGGGCATCCAAACACGGTTATGATGTTGTGAAATATGAAGCGTACAACTGTAGTTTCACTACAGTCCTTAACTTCTCTTGCTTCGGCCCATCTGGTCAAGCATTTTGTTTTTGTAATTATGTACCTTACTCCTGTACGCTTTCCTGGTGGGTTTATAGGTCCAATGAAGTCAATGGCCCACTTTTCAAATGATTGTAGGGTTAGTTGTGGTGGCAATGGAATTTCATCTCTTCTGGATTGTTTCCCAAATCTTTGGCATACATCGTAGGCTCTAGAATAGTCTTTAACATCTCCATGTAAGGTAGGCCACCAAAGGCCAGCTCTAAGAACCTTTTGCGCAATTGATTTCCCTGCGTAATTTCTTCCTGCGATGCCTTCATGAGATTATGCAAGGATCAATGGTCGTTCTGCCTCCATAACACACCTTCACAATATTTCATCAGGTCCCATCTTATATAGATGTCCGACTATAAGTGAGAAGTTTGCAGCGCGCGCTACTAGTTGTTTCTTATGAGGAATTGTGTACTCACTAGGTGCCATTCCTATTGATAGGAACTGGACTATCTCTGTGAATTGGTCATCGATATTTATAATGGCCAATAGTTGTGCATCTGGTAGTGCATCCTCCAAACTGGTCGGCTCTTCGCCATGTTCCAACCTTGACAAGTGATCAAGACCTTTGTTCATTCTCCCTAGCTTTACTATGATCTCAAAATCGTATTCCTGAAATAGCAGAAGCCATCTGCATATCCTTCCCCCCAACACCATCTTGTTGACTAGGTATTTCATTGTAGAGTGATCAGTAAACATTTTAAAGTGTCCTCTCAACAAGTAGTGGCGAAATTTCTGTAATGCATATACCATGGCTAACACTTCTCGCTCAGTGGTGGTGTAGTTGATCTCAGCAGTTGATAGCTTCCTGCTAGCAAAGGCTAATGGGTGGTCAATATCTCATGTTCCCATTTGTGCTAACACAGCTCCTAAAGCAATGGAAGATGCATTGACATGCACGTGAAACTCCTTACTCCAATCTAGAAACACTAGAATGGGCGCAGTAACCATTTTTTGTTTCAGTGTATCAAAGCTCTGCTAACATTATTTTTTCCAACTAAATTGACAATCCTTCTTCAATAGCTTCTCCATGGGCATTGTAGTCTGAGCATAGCCCTTAATGAACTTCTTGTAGTATCCTGTGTGTCCCAACGTAGTGCGTAGCTATTTAATTGACGTAGGAGGGGGTAGATCAACGATAATGGCGATCTTGGATGGATCTACCAACAATCCTTGCTTACATACAATATGTCCTAACAGAACTCCAAATGGTGAAAAGAAAATGCATTTCTTCAGGTTCAAGGCAATTTGGCACTGCCTGTATTTATCCAACATTAGCCTTAGACATTCAATGTGATTCTTCAATAAACTAAAAACAGTCCAATCATCAAAATATGATTCTAAAAATTTATGCAGAAATTCCTTGAATGCTTCGACCACCACCCTGGAAAAGATGGTTGGGGAATTCTTCAATCTGAATGGAAATACTGTGTATTGGTAGGATCCCCATTCTGTTGCAAATGTGGTCTTATGGCGATCTTCCTTGGCAATCCGGATTTGATGGTATCCTGAAAATCCATCTATAAAAGAGTATACTTCCTAGCCTCCCACATTATCTAACACTTCGTCGGTGAATGGTTTAGGGAAGGGGTCATGCAAACAAGCATCATTCAGCTTCCTGAGATCTACACATATCCTGATCTCTTCTGTCTTCTTGTCTTGTACCACCATAGGGATAATCCACTCTGACTCTTCGACAGGTTCTATAATCCCTGCTTCTAGCATTCTGTCTAGCTCGATTTTCACTTTCTCCTTACATTTAGGGTTCAATCTGTAGGGTTTGTTTTTGACTGGTCTAGCATCTAGCTTCAAAGGGATCCTCATCTCTCCCATAGGTCCTTTAATGCCCTTCATATTAGTGAACTTGGTTAGAAACAAGTCTTGATATTCATGCAGTAACTCAGTAATTTTGTAAATGCTGGTAGCATCCCAGTAATCTCCGACATTGGCGAGCTTTGATGTATCCCTTGTTCCAATATTGACTTTTTTTTATCTTGATTGGTTGTCCAATAAATGGTAACTCAACTCCTAGTCCTTCTACATCTCTCTGGCCTTATGTTTCTGCGATGTTCACCTTCCTCGGATCATTGTCTTCATCAACATTGATGTTGTAGCAACTCTGCGATTTCTGGAGAGGCGCAGTCCATTCGTCCTATTCTTGTTCCAAAGGAAGGCTAGATGCCTCCTCGAATACTTTCTATCTCACAATCTGTAATGCTTGATCTACTGACAGGTATTGACTTTCAAATAAGAAGGCAGTTAAAAAAATTTGAGTCATACCTTCCCAATCTATAGTGATGAGACGCAGCTCTTCTTGAAGGTACCAGTTGATAGGTGTTGTGTCTAGTGTGTTGATGATATTCTATACCCATTGTTCTTGAGGAATGTTTCTCCAGGCTTCCTCACATCTTTGCACATGGTCCTTTGGGAAACTTCGACATGTGTATCAAACTTTGCAGCCTTCTACTTGTGCTGAGAACCATGCTGTCATCTGGGTACGACATTGTACCCAGTCTGCAATGTTGTTTTTGTGTGTCCCCCACCATCTTGTTGGTATAGCTTTCAAGGCCTCATCCATTGCCAATAATCTTTGTTGTATTGGTACACTTTCTTCAAAGTCTGACAAGAAGGTTTCTAAAGGATTCAGACCATCAAAGGTGGGTAAGTTGCTTACTGTTGTGACAATCCAGCGGACTTCTCTAGTTAATCTAGCACATCTTCTTGTAGATACTTCATACATCTTATTCTTTCAATTCTTCGATGCTTATTCTAAGTATGATGAGTATATGTTGTCATTTCACTAGCTTAGGTTTTCATCGGCTATGGGATTAATGTAATCATGTTGTCTGGTTGTTAATTTCTATATGTTTTCCAGTTCTTATGCACGATTTTCTTCTCTGATGGGTTTTGTGTATCGATGACCTTCATCTGGATCTAAAGGTGCAATGACCCTAAGACCATCTCTTTCAAAATTCATACGTCTTTTCTTTAAATCAACCACAGTGGAATTATTGAAGGGCCAATCAATTCCTAACAGCGCAGAATAAGCATGGATGATTTTAGGGGATAAAATTTCTCTCATGGGATAATTTTCCATGGTTTTTCCAAAAAAGAGATTCTCTATTTTAAAAGTGATTCACCCAAATTCTACAGCATAAAATTATTTTACCTTAAAAATAACCAAAATTTTATAAAAGCTATATAAAATCCTTAGAAATTTGAATATTTTTACAAAAATATCGCCAAACATTTATAATTGGCATATGAAGGATTAGTAAGATTCACCAAGGTTTCTACATTTTAAAATAAATTTCCATCCTTAAAATCATCACTAAGGATAAGGGCAGTTGTCGTCAACTATCTTAATTACCTCAAAATCTGCAAACGTTCTTACTTCGTCAATTTCCACAGGGACATGTTCTAATCTACCAAAAGGGCTTACAGCTTGTTGATTAGCCATCCTAAGCCCAATAGGAGAATATATAAACTTTGGTTTTCCCATCAGTGCCCAGGTTTTCTTCGTCATGACATTGACCTCCGACCCTAAGTCGAGGACTACATAATCTATCTCATACTCTCCTATTTGAGCATTCAAATGTAATTACTTATTTTTCCTTCTCTTCTTACTGATTTGGTGTACTACCCTATTCAGTAAGGGGTCTATCTTTCCTAGCTCATATTGTCTAATTAAATCTTGTAACTCTTGTACAACGCTTTCATCCTGAATCAACTTAATACAAGTATATAAAAATTCCATGAGCTTGCTTACCTATTTTCCTTCTTTTGGTAAAGCAAATTGATCAAATGCCAGAGGCATTCCATATTCTTTCACTTCTGGTATTGTCTCTTATGTGTGGTAAGAGGTAAGCAATGAACTATTCTTTGTTTTATTCATCTGGGATCTGAAAAGTCAATCATCTTGTTAAGGTTTTGAATCTCTGATTGAATTCCCAAATGAGTTTGGCCACCTTCTTCTTGATCTCCTTCAGTTATGTAATACACTGCGACTCTGACTTAGGTTTCTTGAACTCTTCAGTCAATGCATTCTTAATCTAATTCAGTGGCTTAGGCTGTGAAATTCCTTGAACAAGCTTCATGTACCAACTTAGTGTGCGATCCCTCAGAGTGGTACTAAACTGGGTTCTTTTGAAAGCTTCGTCAGTGACATTTTTAATATTCCATACGGCTTCACATAGGAACTAGTGTTGATCAGGATCTTTAGATCCATCTCTGGACACTCTGGTGACTAGGATTACTCTGGTTTCTTAATACTATTGAATCAATAGGAGGGATAACAGTACTTACTTCGATGATTGTTGAAGCTTCTAAGGTTTCAAGTTCTCCCCAATGAAGCTCTTCAAATTTTCCTTCCTCTTCCCTAGCAGGTTCTAAATGTTCTTCATCTGTCAGTTCTGCCTCTTCTCCACTATAGAAACCCTCCTCCCCGTAGTTATGCTTAAACAGGTTTGCAAGGTGAACTTCTCAGAAAACTCTCCCACTGCGCGTATGTCCATCTTCTGTGTCGATGTCGCTATTTGAATTCTTGAGCATTAGCCTTTCTAGATCTGACCAATCTATTGTATCTTCAATATGTTCTTCTCATGCAATAGAATCTTGAGTCTCAACTTCAAGAATTGTAAAAATAATTACTATCAATCCTCAAAGTCTTGTTCTATCAATCCTCAAAGCCTTGTCCTATCAATACTCTGGCTACACATGGAGTTTATGTCGAGGGTAACATGAAAATAATTACTACAACAATTCCAATAGATATCTCCAAAACCCCCGATGTTGTGGAGAATGTTTTCATCGGAGCGGAATGCTCCCCCAAAGAGATTCAAACTTACACTGAATTATTCAAAGAATTCCGTGAAATGTTTTCCCGGTCTTACGAGGAAACGATAGGAATCCATCCACGAATTTTCGAGCATGAAATTATGAATTATTCTGATACCAAACCAATTTGACAGAAGGTTCGTCCGGTCAATCCTTGAAAATTGGCAACAATTAAGGCAGAAGTAGAGAAACTTCTCAAAGATGGTTTTATCTACCCTATACAGTTGACAAAATGGGTGTCAAACTTAGTTCTAGTTAATAAGAAATAGGGCACAATTCGCATGTGTATGGACTTCCATGATTTAAATAAGGCCTGTCCAAAATTTAATTTACCTATCCCACTTATCAATCAGATTGTCGATGAATGCACTGGCTGCGAGGTCTTTTCATTCATGTATGGTTTCTCTGGATACAATCAGATTCAAATCAAACCCAAGGACCAACATAAAATGGATTTTATTTGTCCTTGGGGGACATTCACGTATTGTAAGATGCCTTTTGGCTTGAAGAATGTTGGATATTCCTTCCAGCGGGCCATGTCGTTTATTTTCATTACCTTAGACACATAGTCAAGGATTGCTTTGATGATATAGCATCACGCTCTCACAAGAGATCCAATCATCTCGCCCATATTTGACTAATCTTTGAGCGATGTTGCTACTATAGGATTTGCTTGAATCCTAACAAGTGCATTTTCTTTGTGATGACATGTTGTCTCTTAGATTTTATTGTATCGACAACAGGGATCATGGTCGATCATGGCAAAATCCAAAAAGTCATTGGTCTTTGCCAAACTTATTTCGAAACTTCTGGTCGAGTCTAGTGATATCATGCTCAAAGAATCACCTATTAAGGGATATCTTTTTCTAATTGCACCTTCAGACCCCTGGCATGTATATATACTTGTGTATCTCTTGACTTTGATGTGCCCCACTTCTTCTTCCCATGATGAGTGTCGCTGAATTCGACATCAGACACGAAACTATCTTATACTCGATGATAGTTTGTATCATCGAGGTGTATATTGTATTCTTCAGCAATGCCTTATCCATGAAGAAGCAGAGCTCGTTTTGAATGACTGTCACACTGGATCATGCGGAGGTCACTTTTCTGGGTTGGCAACAACCCAAAAGATTCTACGTGTCGGTTACTTCTGGCCCTCGTTAATCAAGGATTGTGTGGAGGCAGTCAAGAAGTACCACCCATGCCAGACCTTCTCTCGAAAGATGTAGGCACATCCTACTCCTATGTTTACTATCATTGCTATTGGTACTTTCACCAAGTGGGGGATTGAATTTACTACATGTCACCTGGCTTCGACCAGGGGGCATTGTTACATCATCGTAGAAGTATACTACTTCACCAAGTAGGTCGAAGCTATGAAAACGTTCAACAATGATGGTGAAACAATGACTCTTTTCATCTTTAATCAGATAGTAGAAAGGTTTGGTATCCTGAAGGAGATTTTCACTGACCATGGTAATCACTTCCAAAAACAAATGATGACTGAATTAACAACAAATATTGGGTTAAAAATGAGCATTCATTTACTTATTACCCACAAGCGAATGGTCAGGTTGAAGCTGTGAATAAGTCTCTCAAGACTATTCTTCAGTGAATGATCAATATGCCAAGTAAAATTGGCATTTGATGTTATATTCAACGTTGTGGGCCTACCAAACGTCTGTAAAGACTTCCACTAGTTTTTCACCTTTTCAACTAGTATACGGGCTGGAATCAATCTTACCTATTGAGTGTCATATTCCTTTTTTAAATTTGGCAGTGGAATTATTGTCAAACACTTCACCGCTTGAGGAACGCCTTCTATATCTTGAGCATCTTGATGAGCAGCGTCATGATGCAGCCTTAGCCAATGAGGCTAGTAAGCAATGAGTCAAGTGCCAATATGATCGGTTCGTTCATCCTCGTATTTTCTCCGAAGGTGATCTTGTCCTGGTCTATGATCAAGACAAATATCATCTAGGGGCAGGCAAGTTCAAACCCATGTGGTTCAGACCATTCATTGTGAAAGAGGTCTTGAAGAAGTGCTCTTACCGACCTGTTGATTTTGAGGGAAATGCCTTGGTGGAGCCTAGAAATGGACTCTACCTCAAGAGCTACTACTCTTAGGTTGCTCGCCTTGGTGACTTCGTGTATATATGTATAGTTTCTTATACATTTTTGTCCGTTTTGTTTTGTGGATGTGTAGTTATTTATGTCTTCTTTTTCACTGTGGCAGATTTAATCATATAACATATACTCTATATAATCAAATTTTAGATTGGAATGTTGCACACACATAAAAAGAAAAGAACACACATACACATGTACATACATTTGTAAAAATGTCATCCATAAGACATAAAAGATGTAAATATATATATTTCTCTCCAAAAAGTAGTGTCATGAGTACATAGGTGGGCGTGAACACCTCAAAAGTGTTTAGTATACATTGTTGGGCTTATGCCCTCAAAAAATACATATACAAAGAGTGACATCAACACATCAATGCTCTATGCTCTCTAAGCACGAGGCCTATTGGCCCTGCCATAGTGTGCAACGACATTGGCCAAACGTCGAAATAGTTGGGCCCAAGTCCGTGGCACCCATACTACATGAGGCTGCATAGAAGGGGGGAGATCCTATATCTCCGCCATTGGTACAGTACGAGTGAGTGCAGTGAGGTTTCACTCCACTCGTCAAAGAACTCTCTCAGCCTCTCCGGATGGGGTCCCCTTGTATTTGTTGGTCCTTCTACTGTTGTTGGTCTTGCCTCAAGTCAAGGACGTCGCTGAGTCCTAGCGAAGTCCGTTGGTCGCACAGGCTCCACATATGTTACACAAGTCAATACTCTATACATGCATAAAAAGGATATATATGAAATTTAAAAAATTAAATAAAATTTAAAAATTATGTTACCTATCTCGCCTTGCTGCTTGTTGGGAGGCACTGGCATGTCAGGGTCTTTAGAGAACTTGATCTCTACAAATGGGTAATCCTCGATCACCGAGATATTTTGTGCCCACCAGTCAAAGAATGTGTCATTGAAGGCCTCTATGGTCCTCTGTCCACCCTGTCATGGCAACAACACTGCCAACCTGGTCCCTACTAGGAAGGAGGATACATGCCCATGTACCATCTCTCTAGGGCTGAGACTGGGCACCCTCTTGAAGAAGGAGAACAAAATGGTACCAAACCAAAAGTTATTTTTGGTACACTACCGACACTCTGTAAGTTGTCTCTTCATGCACATCAACATTGTCATACTCCAATAAAAAAAAAATTCCTCCAAACATTGAATGGCACAATTCATGTGTGCCCGGGAGGCCTGATGTGGAGCCACGGATGTAATAATCTGCATGATCAAGAGTAATATCATGTGCAAAGGTGTAAAGATAGACTGGTGATCTTGTGAATCGCCACCCGAGAACCTACCTTCTCAGTTCCAGCCTCACAATACATCTGAATAAAATCCTCTATGTTGAAAGGCCCATGGGGAAATTCCTCAAGTTGACTAGTTCCCCTCTGCTCGAGAGGTTAGTCAAGAAGTAGATATCCTTGGTGGTGGGGGATAATGATTGACCCTCTAACATAAAGGCCTCTGCATCCGAGTGCCAATACTCCACAAGAGCATTGAGAAAGCTAGGTTTTCCCCTCATGAATGGACATTTGAAAAACCTCCATAGCCCACAATGTTTTAGTGCAGCGATGGATATAGGGTCATATTCAACCAAAATATCAATGTCCTCATGCTCCCTCTCCCTCTAGTGAATATACATCATGTTTCATGGAAAAGTGGAGGAAGTTAGTACTTGCATATTGATTTTTTCAAAGTGTTTCAAGGTGTATGTGGGCTATTTCCTACACAGTCGTGTATGTATGTGGGATGGTGGATTCCTGTCCAAGTACATACGCGGGATGGCCTTAGACAACCCGCGTACATGCAGGGCCGCTCTTTTTAGGAGATTGTTCCCCCTTAAAACCTAAAAGTAATTCATAAAAATGATTTGAAATGCAAGAGGGAGGAAGTTGTACTTACTTGGTCCAAGTAGAAGGTCATTTCGTCCACTGAAGCTCCGAGAGTCAACTCTTTTAGCGAAGGGGGTTTTTCACCTTTTGGTTGATTTTCAAATTCCAATGGTCAAAATGAGTTGTTAACCTCTATTTATAGAATGTTTTGGCCCTTTCGACCCCCTTATGACCCCCTTTGTTATTATTTTTGGCTTGGTGATCACTTGATTCCATTTCTGGGTTTCTTTTTGGACGTTCAAATATTCTTTTCCTTTTGGTTTGGTAATTTTTTTGGGATGGGTCACTTTTTGGTATCCCTTGGTAAAAGTCATTTTTTCAACTTTTTGCATATAAGTTAAAATTCCATTTCCACTTTTTGCATCTTGTTGTCTTTTCCACTTTATCATAGGATCGACCCCACCGAAGTGCGACATAGAACCTTCATTGTTTCTCTATAAGTGTCATAATTAGGTGGTATAGCCTACCTTTACATGGATTCCCTAGGTAGATCCTTGCCACATTTTTGCGTCCATGCTATCAGTTATGAATATAGGCTTGGGAGTCCTTGTTAGTCCTGTCATGATTATAAGTTAAAGCCTCATTCTTTTGATGCACCATCATTCTTGGCCTTACCCTTGGGACTCCCCAATGAGCATGCTTTGTTGTCTTTCAAGCTCAGTTTGAAATTTGAAAGTAACATCTAATGAGACTACATTTATTCTTTTCGATCTCATCTGGATTCACTGAGAAAAGTATCCCTGGAGTCTTCTTTAAGCCCTTTTTAGAATCTCTAAAAATGAAAATATTTTCGAGCAATATTGTTTTCCTTCACGCTCGCCAAACTCAAATTTGAAGGCACATCTGCCCGGCGGTAGTCTACCCCTTTTCCGATTCAGATGGATAATTTCATGAATAAAGGTATTCTCTAGGAACTTCGATTCTCTAGAAGAGTATTCTCAGGTGTAAGTTTAACCGTTTTTCGGGCTTGAGGGACTAAATATTTGAAAAAGGAACATTCTCCTTGGTTTTGGTTTATCACCTTTTTCGGGCCTTGGAGATTACTTATGAAAAAGGAACCACACTAGAGTCCATAGTTAAGCTCTTTTTAGACTCCCTAAAATTGAAAAGATTATCAAGTGACCTTGTTCCTTCACACTCGTTAAATTGGTCCAGAAGAACATCTAATGACATGAATTTAAATATTTTTCTACCCTGTAGATTATAGAAGAAAAAGGTATGCCTCAAGAGATTCGCCTCTCTAGGAGAGTTCTCCTCAGTTACTTTTATAATTTTCAAGCTAAGGAGACTAAACTCAGAAAAAGGCTGTGAGTCCATAGTTAATATCTTTTCAGACTCCTTAAAATTGAAAATATTGTCGAGTGATATTGTCTGTGTCACACTCATTAAAATGGTTTTGAATAGACGTCTTTTCGGTGCAAGTTTATCCTTTTTTCGAACCGACTAGACTATCTCCGAAAAAGGCACTCCTTGGAGTCTTTTTTATGTTTTTTCAGACTCTCTAAACGTGAAAAAACTAACGAGCTTACCTTCTTTGGGCTCATAAAAATTACATAGAAGGGGTCTCATTGTGTCTTTCTTAATCGCATTTGCGAGTCTCAACTTTGCGTATTTGGCCTAATGTTGGCTCCATGTTGCTCTCAATTGAACCTTTGAAGCATTTCTTATATGCAAGCCTTGTAACACGTCTTGCTTCTATGAGATGACACATTGACCCATGGAGGAATTTTCCCTGAGTGTCCTTTTCCTGCACATGTCTCTTTGCTCTGAGCATTAGTATGTTCCATGCGCTTGGAAATAATATGCTTTCTTGCGACACTCGTTCCTCCTTTGTAACGTAGAATACTTTTATTATTTTTCAAGCTCTTAAAAAATTGAAAAAGACAAAAAAATCAAATATTCCAAAAAGAGGGGATGGGAATTTTTTTTTTTCGACATCAAAGAGAGTCACCCTTGGACAAACCACATCCTTTCATTTGTTCGTCAAGAATTGGGATCTAGTATGACCTTAGGAAGTTGTTCTCGCTACATAGATTTGTGTCCTCCTCCATTTGGTTACTCTTCCAAACACATGGAGAGTTTACGTTGCCTCTTGCATCAAAAACTTATGTCAATGTCATGTTTCTTGAGTCTGGTCATATTTCATGCTTTTTTCCAAGGGAATTTTTACCCAGCCTGAGTTGTCCTTTCTATAGTTTGTCTTTTGACTTCCATGAGTCGGCCATCTCGAGAGTCCAGTCGAGTCCAGATTTGAAATCAATGAAGTTCTCTTCCTAATCATTGAGATCCTTGTGTATTTTCTCGACGAGTCATCGAAGACCTCAGGGTAGTGAGTTATACACTCCCATTGTACTCCTACTTGATATTTGAATATCTTGAAGTTATTGCTCGATCTGTGAAGGCCTCACCTCCAGCCACAGGTGTTACTATCTTCTTAAAGATACATACTATGCTTGTATATCTTCAATTGATTTTGAGATGTAGATCTGGTGTGTATTTCTTGTGGATACACTTTATATAGTTATATGAAATGGATCTGCAGTGTATTTAATTGGTATCCATGATTTAATTCATCTCGAGCATGGGTATGCCCGCCTAGGAGAGACAATTTTTATTTTGAATATGGCACCTACCGAACTCTGTTCTCGGGCTCACTCGATTTTGTACATTGGTGAATATATTATAATGTATTTCTGTCGTCATTTTCTCTTCTGACCTCAGATCAAAATATGGACCAGGGGTCAAATTTTAGCTCAAAAATCAATGTTCTAGGAATTGTCTCAAAACGAACGAGAGCGTAGCCCTCATCATCGCTAACCCAACGCAACTCATTTGGCTTCAAACGAACATCAAGAGCAAGAGATATCGCGATCTGTTCGAATCGCCAAACAGGTAAAAAAAAATGTGCTAACTGTGCAGTCCGTACAGTCCGTACAGGCTAACGTGGCAGAGGTCATATGCTGACGTGGCAGAGGTGATGTGGCAGAGCTGAATTGGCACATGATGATGTGGTAGTTTCACATTGGCTGACAGTTGGATGAATTGTGTTGTGACACGTGGCATGGTTTTGGCAAATTATGAGGTGCCACGTAGCCCAGTCATGGGTTGCCACGTGGCACCATGGAATTGGTTGTTTGTTAAAAATTTATGGAGTCCACCGAACTCAAACCCCAGACCTCCACCATAGACCGAGCGTTTTGGCAATGGCCGCCCAACTTGCATGCCATGCATTGGTTCTTATTACATAAATGGGTTTTATTATATTTGAATTTGTGTAATGTTTAATATGGTGGGGGTTGTATTGCATTACCATATGACTGATATATTATGGCACGCGTTTTGAATGGTTAGCCCATGGTTATATCAACATTACATATGACCGATGGTTTCTTACGTGGGAGTTTTGCCAACGGTTAAAACCATGCCGACACTTGGCGCTTATCCATTGGCTTGTAAACTCAGGCCTTTTCCTATTTTGCGCGAGGTCAAATGGTGACTCTTGTGACCGTGGCCTAGGCGGTTAGGGGCTCGGCACGCCCTAACCTTTCGACAGTTTAGCCCATTTTGCGGTTATGCGTGGTGCTGGTTTTAAGCACGTGTTTTGGAGTGTGTTCTGGGTTGAATGTACAAGAGGTGCGTTTTGGCGAACCAGAGACAACAAGCTTGAAGGAAGAGAATGGCAGGAGGCCTATCTTCTTCATTTTTTGGCCAAATGAGGTGTCGTAAAAGACCATCTAGGGGCTTTTGGACGTTCTGAATCCATTGACACTATTTTCACTGCCATTTGAAGACTTATTTTGCAGGTTTTTAACCATTGAATTTTCAAGAAGCTTCAAGGAGCTTGAAGCCCTCATTGATTGAGGTCATTGTTTGGTGAGTCCAAGTTTGTTTTCTATGACTGAATAGTCATTTTTATCTAATTGTTATGCTCTGAACACATTGGGACAGGTTTCATAGGCTTTTAAGGACTTTTACAGGTGTTTTTGCCAAAGAGAAGCTAAGGGAAGCTTTAGGCCACATGTAGAAGAGGTCATGCCCAGATGAGCCATGATCCGTTTTCAGAGTTTTATTAGTCATTTTTGGGGTTTTTATGTGTTCTGATCCCAATGGTACAGTCATAATTTCCATTGGAGTTGAGAAGCATCTTGAAAAATAACTTTTGACAAATTAATCCTAGAGAGCCAAGTCCATTAATGGAGGCTCAAGGAGATGTCGCCCG
>ML799428.1:117277-131711 GCA_009831015.1 Picea engelmannii
ATAAGCGAGAGATAACCAATTTCTTTAAAAGACAACAACAAAGGTAGATAACAAATTCAAGTGCTTTCAGGGGGACATCGTAAGAGTTGTGTAAGCTTGATTTATATTGACTAATGATATCTTGCAGGAGTGTCACTGTGGCATAACTGATCCAACATCTTATTCTTTGGCCAGAATCAACTAAACGACGAAAAAGAAATAAAAATCATGAAAAAATTAAGATTACAAAATTTAAAACAACGGAGATAAAATGATAGAAATGTAAAAGCAAAAGGAAATTGCTAAAAATAGAAAGAAGAAATACAACTACTGTAAGTAGAAAAGAAAATAGCAAAAAACTGAAAGCAGGGCTAGACTACTAGTATACAGAATATCCAAACAACGTTAGAACTTTTCATGTTGGTCCCACATATTGTTTCAAGTGAGAACCGTTAGTGCTGTAGGACATCATATGTGACCCTGTGACCTTCTGCAAAAGCATTTCTATGTTAGGGAGTGTAGAATAACCTTTCATAATAGCTCGCTTAATTGCGTGAAAATCAACGCAAAAACTTATATGTTGAGTGGCTTTTCGGACAGGGACAAAATTTGAAACCCATTCAGAACACTTGACTGGAAGGATGATACCAATCTTCAAGATTTTTCCCAATACTTTTCGAATAATTGCTTCTAGTGCAGGGTTGATAGGTCTTTGTTTTTTCCTAGCTGGTTGTATGCCTTCCTTGATGAGGATGGCATGATGTATAAGACCATGATTAAAACCATGAATATCCTCATAAGACCAAGCAAAAACATCTTGAAATTCACCAAGTAGCTTGGCAAACTTCCTTTCCTCTTCATCAGAACATTGGGCACCTATTTTAACATTCTTTGGAGCCTCGGGTGTCCCAATGTTCAAGGAGATGGTTTCACCCACCTTCCTTTCTGACTCCTCTTCTTTTTGTTTCTCTTTATTTCCTACATCACTCAATGAAAACAAACTCTCAAGAGGATTCAAGCCCTTAGGAATCTTGTCATCTTCTATGGATATAATTTCCTTGGGCTTGAGAGGTTCATTTTGAATGAAAGTAGAAATGTTCTCATCATTAGGGAAAACCTGTTGAGATTATATATTTTTAGGGATATGCGGATGATATAGAGATTGAAAAGTACAATCAGGTCTATGAGGAAAAAATTGTCGATTAGGAGAAGCTACAAAAATAGCTAATCGATCAACTATTGAGTTCAATTCCTTCGTAATATGAGTGATGTTGAAAGATAATAGGTTCGACATAAGCGACCAAACAGTTTGGGTGTATCGTTTCATCAACTTGTTTCTAGGAGAGTATATCTTACGTACAAAGTTCACAACAAGCTCAGAATACCCAAAAACTAAGAGGTGACCACAACCAAGGTTATAGGTGTTTTCAATGCCTAATAACAAAGCTTTGAATTTAGTGACATTGTTCGTGCAAGCAAACTCTAACCTATAAGAAAAGTTATGAAGTTTTCCTACATGAGAAATCAAGACAATGTCAGCTCCATTTCCTTCATTTGAGCATGAGCCATCAAAATGCATGTGCCACATACCATCATTCAAATCGATTTGTTCCAAGGGAATGTTATCCTCCTCAGCAAAGATGGAATACACTCCTATGTCCTCTTCGATATAGTTTACATTAGGATGTGGGACACTCTCTATGTAAGGTGAAATCCTTCCCTCTCTAAGCACTATAATGTTTTTACCATTCCGGGGAATGGATAAATGTGTCCCGTCGAGCGAGAGGTATCCACCTATTAAGGTTTTCCAATCTCTTCCCAAGATGATTGAGTAATTTCTTACTAGCATATCAATTACCTTAATACTAAGGGTTGCACTTATTTCATGGTGTACGCACAAAAATAAGGTCACATCCTAATCTGGCACTCTTCCTTACCTCACATGTTGCTTCCTCATGCTGTTCCTCACAAAATTTACACCAACTTTGCGGCAAGATAGCTTTAGGATGAAAATTATTTTCAATTGGGTTTCTAAAGGGAGGTGCAGAAGAGGATGAAGCTCCAAGGGTGAGAGGGAAGACAATCCCCTTTCGCTCATATGCTATCATACAATTGTTCATATCTTGTACTAGATGTAAGAGGGCAGACATGTCTATCTATTTAACCGATTCTCCTTGAGGAAGACCTGTTCTTTCAAGTTGTTATTCATACTCTAAACAAGTATGCAGAGAAAAACCGAGGTTATCAATGGATTTTTCCTCAAGCCTGTGATGGTAGGGGGAAGGTAATGCATTGTAGTAATGCATGAAATCATCTTGGTTATGAGGTTGAATGATTTCAAGGATCCGATTGCATAACTTAGTGAAACGCGAGTTAAAGGACTTGATTGACTCACCATCCTTATAGGTGATGTTATTGTATTCCCGTAACTTCTCGGTTGGGCTTTTAGATTGCCCATAAGTGGATCTGAACCAATAGATTAAATCCTTCCAAGTAGACATAATCTTAGGAGGAATGTCAAAGAAATCGGCCACAACCTTTCCTTCCAAGGAGTTGACGAATAAGCACATGCAAGTATCGTTGTCATTGGTCCCTATGTTGTGACAAGCATTAGAAAATTCCACCAGGTGCTTGTTTGTAGTGACAGTGTTATTTCCCAAAAACCTAGGAAGACGTTCTTTAAATTTAGGAAGTGGATGAGTAGCAGGTGCTAGGTTAAGAGGAGAGGACACATGCCATAGTGTGGTTGTGGCATCTTCTTCAAACTGGAAAAGCCCATAATTTTTAATGACTTTAGTGTGATTTGTGGTAGATTGGACAGGGATATGGTGGCTATATAATCTACCAATCAGTGACGAAGATGAATACTGAGAAGAGGAAATACTTCCAGTGCCACTAGATCCACCACTAGATGCCATCTTGTGGATGATAGGTGAGGGAAACAAAACCGAACTGGATGAATCAGACAAATTTCTCCTTAGAGCACTTTGTTGGCCAGAAAACACAACGTTTCTTCCTATTTCAACAATAGGATTAATTTCTGGTGATAAGCCTCTTCTTCTTTTGGAGACACGAGAGTCTAAGGACATCAAAGAAGGGACAAAACTGAAGGAACAAGAAGGTTACTATCGATTTCTAGGTTTTCTTCATCTAGCTTCCCAACGTTCTTGGGAACTAATATCTCACTCAATTACTGCCTATGAATGATTAAGCTCAACACGGGTATTGGCAGTGTCTAAAATGGTGTTAAACAAATTCAAAGCAATGTTGGTCTGATATTGAAGATCGGGCTCAATATTGGGCTGCCTTGTAATAGGCACAGCCATTAAGAAATAAAACAATCAAAGAATCAATATTAGAAAAAATAGATGTATCGATGTTAATCAAGGATAAAAATTAACTAGAGAGATATTGAAGATATCCCTAGTATGGTCGCCAAATAAATGTTGAGGAAAAGATATGAAATCATCTTACTCAAGCATTTTCAGATTATGCTTGGCTAAAGAAAAATAGAAGGAAATATCACCCTATGTTTATAGCCATCGAAATTAGTATCCTAACTCACAAGTATTGATTACAAGTTCTTAGGCTAGTCTTTTTTATAAATAAAAGCTTGCTGGAAAATTCATTATTTATATGATTTTATGAATATAACAATTGCTGAAATAAATATAGAGACAGAAGTAAAGACACCAAGTTGATAATCAAGATAGATGAGACATAAAGAAATCCTTTATTTCATTCCAATTCATCAAAGAGTCATTTTCCTTACAAAATTTTGTGAAGAAGTTTTGGACCAAAGTCAAACTTAGATATCCCCGATGAAACATACAAAAGGACCTCTGACAGAAAACCAAAAATTGAACTCTAAAAGATTGATCAACTTGCCACATATTGCTTCCCACTCGACTCTAAACAATAGCCTTTGTCAGTCATGAAAACTAATTCACAAACAAAATATCAGAGATAGATTAACACCTCTGAAAAACAAGTGTTTGAATGATGCAATTCAGCCCCGAATGTTGTTGTTTACAATATGACCATGATATCATAAAAAATAATTAGGCCTATAATCAATTAAGGAATGAATGAAAACTGAACTATCTCAACACAAACTCAAAGAGAAAACTTTAGTATGCTTATTCTTCTATTCTCCCTTTGTTCCTCCCTTTCCTTTTGCTTTTAATCAAATTAGAATTGGTTGAATTAGTTGAACTACTTCATTAGTTATGTTAACTAAAACTCAACCAACTTTTTAGTTAGGGGGAAAAGTAATAAATAATAATAAGGGTTTTAAATAAATAATAACTAGTGGGTAGGACCCCTTGTGACTCTCTTTTAGCTTTTAACAATCATAACATAACTTAGTCAATTAAACAAAACATCCCTCCTTGTGACTCCCATCATCACATTCATGTTTGACAATTTATCTCATTGATATTTGAAATTATTTTAAAAAATACAGTACTCATATATCCAAAAAAAATATGTTGTCCAAAACTTTTGAAGTCAACTGTCATAAAAAATAAATAAAATAAAATCTCAAAAACCATATTTGCCACTCTGAGATGCAATCTTTCCCTTGTTGCTGTTGTCACCCCTTGATCTCTTTGAATATGCCCTTGGATGAGTTGAGCCTTTAAGCCTAATCTTGTTGATCACATGAGAATAATCGTCCCTCAAATGCATCCAGGAGGACACAGATTTATCAGAGCCATTGGAGGGTGAGCAAGGGGTAGCAATGGATTTTCCTTTGTAAGGGGAATGGTGTGCCTCAATTTTCAACCTTTTTCTAGCATGGGAGGATTGAACTGGTGAGTGGAAAGGTGCAGCTTGGACAATCTGATTGATAGGAAGGGGAGCATGTAAAGACAAATTGGACCAGCCACGATGTTGGGAGACTGTCAGGTGGACAATCTCTTGCCATCCATCATTTTCGGGAACCTCGGGTTGAAATGAGACATGAGGGGGTATGAGAATACCAGGGGATTGTGGAGCTTGTAAGGGAGGCCTTTCAGGCCTAGGTTGTATATCTGACCAATCTATTATATCTTCAAGATGTTCTTCTCATGCAATAGAATCTTGAGTCTCAACTTCAGGAATTGTAAAAATTTTCCTTTGGGTCCCTTGAAGAAGTATCTCTCAGCTTGGTTGTATGATTCTATTTTGTCAACAACAAACTCTGTGATGTACCCTCCAATGGTTTTATCGAACCAATGATCTACTGCTCATGATACAATGTTATCAACTCTTTTGACCTTCTTGATCAACTCCGACGTCCAAACCACAGGAGGTTTAGATCAGATCTCAAACTGGGTATCTGCTAATCTAGCTAGCCACTCATATAGCTCCTGATGGATTCCCCCAAAGAAAATTTTGTGTACATAAGTGAAGATATATTTCTCTAACAATGATTTGTACTAATATTAGGGTTCTTGTTCTGGGCTTCAACGAAGTCCTTTTCTTGATCCTCTATCCACTTTTGAATCTCTGTCTTCGATGGGAACCACCTTGACATTCCCTCAAGAAGATTCATGTCTCGGCAACGGAACCATTTGTTGGAACAGGGGCATACCCAGGGTTTGCAGGGGAAAATGTAGTCTCATTCGAAGTAGTTATGAGGGGGTTGTAGGACAGAGATCTCTACAACCAAAATGAATATCAAGTGGATCTAACACAAGAAAATCACAACATTTATATATCACTTATCAGCTTGGATCTACCCTACACATCTACTTATCAGATCTAGAACAGTAATGCAATTACAGTATATCAATGACAGAGACATAATACCAATCACACAAAACACAAAATATACGTGGTTCACCCTCTCTCTAGTGCTACGTCCACAGCATTGTGCTATAATATATTAAGGTAAAGCATACAATTCTTGTCTGCACTCTTAGCTAGCATATTCTCTTTCTTCTCCTCTCTTTCTCTCCCCTTCCTGTGCACCCAGCTGCAGGATAGATCTTCGCACCCAACTGAAGATATTACAATACCAGAAGGCTCTCACACTTAGCGCTTCTCTCTCAGACAACAATAATCACTCTTAATCCTTAATACAACTATACTCAAAAATACTGTACCAACCCAAACTAGGTCCTCATGACCTTTATTTTAACATTACAATAGCTCACCGACATCCTTAGGCTGAAACCTAGGTGTCCCAAAATGCTAGATACAAAAACCCTAGGTCAGTTTGACCCGTATTTTCAGGGCTTCACCAGCCTATCTTTCCTTCCTTCTCGTGTGATGCTCCAAAGCATCTAATGGTGGATTTTTCCACTTTATGAGTTGTCCATGATCCTTCTTTCTTGTTGATCTATCACCCTTGATCTCCTCGTCCAATGACTTACTTCACTCTATATTTTCTTCTCCTTTTCTCACTTTGACTCAGTAACAGTCACTGTGTCTTCTATGAAGTTCGCATTCTTCCTTTTCTTCCTTGATCTTTGCATACTTCCATACCCAAAGGAAAACAATCACGCTTCACAGAGTATACCCGAAGGGTGCTTCCATGTTCAAGTTTCACTTACATAGGTTAGTTTCTCTTGTGTTAATTGGCATAATTGTCCTTCCTACTAGATAATCGATTGCTTGATTTATCTTTAGGAAACTTTTTAGTGTGTGTTTTTTGTTCTATGTTAGTCAAGCCTTACTGTGTCATTTGATCATTTCACAAAATGGAAGATCAAAATCTCCATCGGACGTGAAGGCTTCAAGGCCTGTCATCGAGTACTTTGGAGCCGCCTCCTCCATCGTTAAGGCAAAGACTTGATCAAGAAGGGTTGTTCGAAGAGACCCAACCATAGGAAATTGTGCCCGAGCCTGATCTGTGAGGAGACTTTTTGACTCTGGAGGAACCTACCATTTTTCACCTCGAGACAGAATCTCTCAAGCCAGATAACACTTTGATTACTAACTTGTCAGCACTAATCTTGATTCAGGTTGTTCCCCCTGAGGTGACATCTTCTGAGCGCCACATAGTCTTACGAGTAGCAATGGAAGCAAATGTTGCTACTTTGTCTGAGAGTCCTGATACTCTCGTTATGACTACTACTGCAGGGGGCATCCTACCTCATCTCCCACCTTCTCCAATCAGGACCATAGTGGTATCAACTCCCTCAACTTTAGGCAATGGTCCAATAACATTATCGTCTACAACCACTATTCTGTACTTAGAGCGCGTCAGTCCCTCCCTTCTCATATGGGATGCCTGACTTTGATACCAACTTAGTTCTTACTTATTCTATCTTACATACCATGGGTCTAGGGACATGGAGCTCAAAAGCTCTCGTTCAAGGTTCAGTCGAGGGCACTACGGTCCCTTTTAATGATATCCCTTATGGTGGGGGTCATATACCTCCTCCATCCCCTTCGCTCGGTGGTGCTTTTCAACAGCCAATCAGGCCAAATGCTAATTATAGCATGTTTGGTGGAGGAATTTTAAGATCTTCATCTTATACAATGTCGGTGGTATCTATGTCGTTACATGTTGATGCATTTGGGAACAATGTGTTTTCTTCGGCTATTGTCTTAGCTGGGCGAAACCCCAGTTTTGGTCAACAAAACCTGGTGCAAGGTACTATTCCTTCACAGGTAATGACAACTGGAGTTTTCTCCACATAGGGTCTTTGGAATCCTTGGCAAGGATTGATTCCCTCGCAAGCAATGTCGGTCGGTGAAAACCCCTTCCATGCTCAATGGAACCCCTGGAAAGGATCTGTACCCATGTCCATTGGATCAGCTAGGGGCATCCCCTTCCATCATCCTTGGAACACAATAAATGGAGCAATCCCCGCATAGTCTATGTCATCCAATTTTGGGAGTCAGTCGATGGCACCCCAACATACGCAATTACCTTACGTTGGTCGAGGCCATGGTTTCTACCAAAACCCTGGACAACAGTACAATTTTTTCTGGAAAAATGTTTCCATTCAAAATCCAGGACCCTCTTTTCCTGTAAATAATTCACAACCAAAAATATTGTTTCTGGCAATGTTACATCTGCTAGATTTTTCAATATTAATGAATGATCCAATTTCTCACAATCCACGTTGGCCCCCCATGTTGACTAAGTTACCTTCAGATATTCTAAAATTTGAGGGAAAGCCTGGCGAAGATTCAGGTGATCATGTGAAGAATTTTCATTTATGGTGCTCGTCAAACTCGTTGAATGACGACTATGTCAAGTTTCTCCTTTTTCAATGCACTCTTATGGGGGGTGCTACAAAGTGGTATATTGAGATCGATGGCTTGAGACACTCTTAATTCAACAACTTGGAATTTGTTTTCTTGAACCATTTCCAGTTACCTGTGAGAGACGATGCCAACACTAAATTGATGGACAACTTTGAGAAAACCAAGGCCGACCACATCTCTAATCATATTCGAGAATGGCGGTGTAGAAAGAGATTAATTTATGTCAAGGTCCCTCCTGATTTTTTGTTTGAGTGGTTTTTTAAGTCTTTGGTTCCCTGTGTATCCAAGGATGTTGCGACTTCCAAAGTGTTTTTAGAAGAGGAGGCGATTATGAGAGCCCAATAGCTTGAACTGATCTACTCTTAATCTAGCATGCTCTACAAGAGTTTTTGGGATGTGTCATGGTCTTCTCTCGATAAGGCCAAGCAAAATTATGGACCCCATGCCTACGGTATTGTGGGATCAGCACAAAGCAATTCCATAGACCTGTTGCCAAATCAATTGCAACAATTTTCGACACAACAGACTGTGGCCAGCCAGACTCTGAGTTCGATCATTCCCCCTACCCAGACGTCGAACATACACAATGTGAAGTCCACGAAACCTAAGGCCAAACAAAATTCCAAGGGGAAGAAAAAACAATGAAATAAGAAGGGTAAAGGGGATAAAAATACTACCAATAATGTCGGCGGGGGAAAAATGGAGAAGAAGAAGTCGAACTATTTGTCTAATCTCTGCACGGAAGACCACCTGACTCATATGTTCCCTCGGCTTGCAGAAGGCCAGAAGCTATTAGCACAACAAAAACCTATTGTGCTAACGAACCCTTTTCCACAAGGGAAAAACATGGCTCATGTTTCTGCATCCACGAGCGCGATATGGGGTAGTCAGGGACCCCCTGTGCCCACCAATCACAATCCGACCATAAATATTTATATGATGAATGTTGAGGCTCATTTAGTGACCAGGGCCCGAGACTACGGAATGTCAGAATATTCTGGGAGAGGCAAGGAAGCCACTAACCCTTCGAATCCTCTCCAAATTTATAAGGTGGTGGGTGAAACGATGAATCACATCCCAAAAGGTGTGTTTAAGAAGGCTTCTCGCAATCCAAATGTGAAGGCCACCCATAAATACTTTGTTGTATAAGATCTGGCACAGACCCCTTGCGCGATGTATGCTTTGGAGGTCCTCCAAAGTTTCCCCTCGTAAAGTAAAGCTCTATTATCTGCCTTGGGGGCGATAGAGACTTGTAACCTAGGAGTGATTGTTTTCGATCCAACCGACTTAAAACCCCATCTTCCTCACCATGTGGCTTTTCAGATTCTAGTGGCCTACACCACAAAATATTTTACGCAAAACATTTTTTCGTATTGTGGTTGATGAGGGTGCCTTGACTTGCATGATGCCATTTTCATGTTGGAAGGCCATTGGCCAACCTAAGTTGTCTCCATTGCCTACTTTTCTTATGACATTAGACAGTCGATCGTTTAGACCACACATAATTATTTTTTCCTTTCTTGTGCAGTTGGAAGGTAAAATTGTGTGTGTCAAAGTTGAACTGGTCGATGTGCCTCTCGATACAACTTGTTGTTAGGAAGAAGTTGGAATTATGTGATGCATGTGGTGGTTGCTACGATTTTTCAAGTCTTATGTTTTCCACATGATGGTCAGTTGTCCTACTCTCATCCTGACCCTTCATCGGGGGCTTCCATGCTCTCGATGATTGATAATCCACAACCTGGCACTATCAATTTAGGTGTCGGTTTGTTTCCGTCATTTATGGGAACTTTTTGCTACCCGTTGCCTTCTAGCGATGTAAGGCTTATATTGGTTGTTCCCGACCAGCCGAGGTATGTAATTTTGCAACTACCATCATTTTGAATGAACTACTTTAAGGATCCATGGAATTTACCTTCCCCATCGGCTTCGATGGAAGGGATAGGGAATTGCGACATGGCCATGCTCTTATTTGCAGTTGAGGTTGCGTATAAAATTGTCTCGCAGACTTCGACCAACCTCGATCCAACTCTCGCACAGGAGTTAAATCTAGTTCTTGAGCCTATTTGGGATAAAGATTCTTTTTCCACTCAAGATCCTTTAAAATTTTTCTTTCCCTCAAACAAGGTGATTCTTGAGACAATGACTGGCCCTGATATAACTTGGGATGATAGACATCATAGATCTTAATTTCTTCCCGAGTTAAGGAGAATAGAGGCGGGATAATTCGTTTTGACCATGAATGGAGATAATCCTTGTTCTATCAATCCTCTGGCCACACATGGAGTTTACGTCGAGGGTAACATGGAAGGAATTACTACAATGATTCCAATAGATATCTCCAAAACCCCCACTGTTGTGGAGAATGTTTTCATCAAAGTGGAATGCTCCCCCAAAGAGATTCGAACTTACACTAAATTATTCAAAGAATTCTGCGAAATTTTTTCCCGGTCTTACGAGGAAACGACAGGCATCGATCCATGAATTTTTGAGCATGAAATTATGAATTATCCTGATGCCAAACCAATTTGATAGAAGGTTTGTCCAGTCAATCCTCGAAAATTGGCAACAATAAAGGTAGAAGTAGAGAAACTTCTCAAAGACGATTTTATCTACCCTATAAAGTTGATGAAATGGGTGTCAAACCTGGTTCTGGTTAATAAGAAACAGGGCACAATTCACATGTGTATGGACTTCCATGAATTGAATAAGGCCTATCCAAAAGTTAATTTGCCTACCCCATTTATCAATCAGATTGTCGATGAATGCGTTGGTTGTGAGGTATTTTCATTCATGTATGGTTTCTCGGGATACAATCAGATTCAAATCAAACCCAAGGACCAACATAAAATGGATTTTATTTGTCCTTGGGGGACATTCACGTATCGTAAGATGCCTTTTGGCTTGAAGAATGCTGGAGATTCCTTCCAGCGGGCCATGTCATTTTATTTTCATTACCTTAGACACACAGTCAAGGAATACCTTGATGATTTAGCATCACACTCTCGCAATAGATCTGATCATCTCGTCCATCTTTGACTAATCTTTGAGTGATGTTTCTACTATACGATTTGCTTGAATCCTAACAAGTGCATTTTCTTCGTGACGACATGTCGTCTCTTAGATTTTATTGTATCAATAACAGGGATCATTGTTGATCATGGAAAAACCCAAAAAGTCATTGGTCTTTGCAAAACTTATTTCGAAACTTCCAGTCGAGTCTAGTGATATCATGCTCGAAGAATCACCTATTAAGGGATATATTTTTCTAATTGCATCTTCGGACCCCTGGACTGGATATATACTTGTGTATCTCCAGACTTTGAAGTGCCCCACTTCTGCTTCCCATGATGAGCATCGCTGAATTTGACATCAGGCGCAAAACTATCTTATACTCGATGATAGTTTGTATCGTCGAGATGTAGATTGCATTCTTCAGCGATGCCTTATCCATGAAGAAGCAAAGATTGTTTTGAACGAAAATCACAGTGGATCATGTGGAGGTCATTTTTTTGGGTTGGCAACAACCCAAAAGATTCTACGTGCTGGTTACTTCTGGCCCTCGCTAATCAAGGATTGTGTGGAGGCAGTCAAGAAGTGCCACCCATGCTAGACCTTCTCTCGAAAGATGCAGGCACATCCTACTCCTATGTTTACTTTCATTGCTATTGGTACTTTCACCAAGTGGGGGATTTAATTTACTACATGTCACCTGGCTTCAACCAGGGGGCATTGTTACATCATCGTAGCAGTATACTACTTCACCAAGTGGGTCGAAGCTATGCAAACATTCAACAATGATGGTGAAATAATGACTCTTTTTGTCTTTAATCATATAGTAGCAAGGTTTGGTATCCCGAAGGATATTTTCACTGACCATGGTACTCACTTCCAAAAACAAATGATGCCCGAATTAACAACAAAGCTTGGGTTAAAAATGAGCATTCATTTCCTTATTACCCACAAGCAAATGGTCAGGTTGAAGCTGTGAATAAGTCTCTCAAGACTATTCTTCAGTGAACGATCAATATGCCAAGTAAAATTGGCATTTGATGTTATATTCAACGTTGTGGGCCTAGCGAACATCTGTAAAGACTTCCACTAGTTTTTCACCTTTTCAACTAGTATACGGGCTGGAAGAAATCTTACCTATTGAGTGTCATATTCCTTTTTTAAAGTTGGCAGTGGAATTATTTTCATACACTTCATCGCTTGAGGAACGCCTTCTATATCTCGAGCATCTTGATGAGCAACGTCATGATGCAGCCTTAGCCAATGAGGCTAATAAGCAATGAGTCAAGTGCCAATATGATCGGTTTGTTCATCCTAGTATTTTCTCCGAAGGTGATCTTGTCCTGATCTATGATCAAGAAAAATATTCTCTAGGGGTAGGCAAGTTCAAACTCATGTGGTTCAGACCATTCATTGTGAAAGAGGTCTTGAAGAAGTGCTCTTACCGACTGGTTGATTTTGAGGGAAATGCCTTGGTGGAGCCTAGAAATGGACTCTACCTCAAGAACTACTACTCTTAGGTTGGTCACCTTGGTGACTTCGTGTATATATGTATAGTTTCTTATACATTTTTGTCCATTTTGTTTTGTGGACGTGTATTTATTTATGTCTTCTTTTTCACTGTGGCAGATTTAATCATATAACATATACTCTAGATAATCAAATTTTAGATTGGCATGTTGCACTCACATAAAAAGGAAAAAACACACATACACATGTACATACATTTGTAAAAATGTCATCCATAAGACAAAAAAGATGTAAATATATATATTTCTTTCCAGAAAGTAGTGTCATGAGTACATAGGTGGGCGTGAATGCCTAAAAAGTGTTAAGTATACATCGTTGGGCTTATGCCCTCAAAAAATACGTATACAAAGAGTGACATCAGCACATCAATGCTCTATCCTCTCTAAGCACGAGGCCTATTGGCCCTGCCATAGTGTACAACAACGTTGGCCAAACGTCAGAATAGTTGGGCCCAAGTTCGTGGCACCCATACTACATGAGGTTGCATAGAAGGGGGGAGATCCTCAATCTCCGCCATTGGTACAGTACGAGTGAGTGCTATGAGGTTTCACTCCACTCATCAAAGAACTCTCTCAGCCTCTCCAGATGGGGTCTCCCTGCAGCTGTTGGTCCTTCTGTTGTTGTTCGTCCTGCCTCGGGTCAAGGACGTCGCTGAGTCCTAGCGAATTTTGTTGGTCACACAAGCCCCACATATGTTACACAAGTCAATACTCTATACACACATAAAAAGGATATATATGAGATTTAAAAAATTAAATAAACTTTAAAAAGTATGTTACCTATCTCGCCTTACTGCTTGTCAGGGGGCACTGGCATGTCAGGGTCTTTAGAGAAGTTGATCGCGACATATGGGTAATCCTTGATCACCAAGATATTTTGTGCCCACAAGTCAAAGAATGTGTCATTGAAGGCCTCTATGGTCCTCCTTCCACCCTGTCGTGGCAACAACGCTACCCACCTGGTCACTACTAGGAAGGAGGATACATGCCCCTATACCGTCTCTCTAGGGCTGAGACTAGGCACCCTCTTGAAGAAGGAGAACAAAATGGTACCAAACCAAAAGTTATTTTTGGTACACTACCGACACTCTGTAAGTTGTCTCTTCATGCACACCAACATTGTCTTACTCCAATAAAAAATGTTTTCCTCCAAACATTGAATGACACAATTCATATGTGCCTGGGAGGCCTGATGTAGAGCCACAGATCCAGTAATCCGCCCGATCAAGAGCAATATCATGTGAAGAGGTGTAGAAATAGACTGGTGATCTTGTGAATCACCACCCGAGAACCTACCTTCTCAGTTCTAGCTTCAAAATACATCTAAATATAATCCTCTATGTTGAAAGGCCCATGGGGAAATTCCTCAGGTTGACTGGTTCCCCTCTCCTTGAGAGGTCAGTCTAGAAGTAGATATCCTTGGTGGTGGGGGATAATGATTGACCCTCTAGCATAAAGGCCTTTGCATCTCGGTGCCAATACTCCACAAGAGCATTGAGAAGCCTAGGTTGTGCCCTCATGAATGGACATTTGAAAAACTTCCACAGTCCACAATGTTTTAGTGCAGCGATGGCTATAGGGTCATCTTCGACCAAAATATCAATGTCCTCATGCTCCCTCTCCCTCCAATGAATATACATCATGTTTCATGGAAAAGTGGAGGAAGTTAGTACTTGCATCTTGATTTTTTCAAAGTGTTTCAAGGTGTA
>ML799428.1:178486-199094 GCA_009831015.1 Picea engelmannii
GAGAGAGAGAAAGGGTGGGGGGGAATAGGCTTTAGCAATACTTTGTGGGCAAAATATTTGTTGTAGTTTTTATCGTCAACAAATTGACATCTCCACAGGGAAATTTGATTTCAACAGATTTAGAGCTTAGAACTCATGGTTTCATAGACCAAGAACATTAGATCAAGAAGATATAACTAGAATTATTATGTAATAGGGTGAAGTGAGAGGATTTAATGGAAAAATGACCGGGAATTTGGGAATAACTCATGAAAAATATTAAGTATGAGGGGATTTATCTCTGTATGCATAATCACTCAACCAAAAATTTCTCTGTACTCCAAGGAGAGCAATTTATGGAAAACATAAGTGGGAGATAACCAATTTCTTTAAAAGACAACAACAATGGTAGATAACAAATTCAAGTGATTTTAGGGGGACATCGTAAGAGTTGTGTAAGCTTGATTTATATTGATTAACGATATCTTGCAGGAGTGTCACTGTGGCATAACTGATCCAACATCTTATTCTTTGACCAGAATCAACTAAAAGGCGAAAAAGAAATAAAAATCATGAAAAAATTAAGATTACAAAATTTACAACAATGGAGATAAAATGACAGAAATGTAAAAGCAAAAGAAAATTGCTAAAAAGAGAAAGCAGAAATCAAACTACTGTAAGTAGAAAAGTAAATAGCGAAAAATTGAAAGCAGAGCTAGACTATTAGTATACATAATATCCAAACAATGTTAGAAATTTACATGTTGGTCCCACGTAATGTTTCAAGTGAGAACCGTTAGTGTTGTAGGACATCATATGTAAGGACATCATATGTGACCTTGTGACCTTTTGCAAAATCATTTCTATGTTAGGGAGTGTAGAATAACCTTTCATAATAGCTCGCTTAATTGTGTGAAAATCAACGCAAAAACTTATATGTTGAGTGGCTTTTTAGACAGGGATGAAATTTGAAACCCATTCAGAACACTTGACTGGAACGATGATACCAACCTTCAAGATTTTTCCCAATCCTTTTCGAATAATTGCTTATGGTGCAGGGTTGATAGGTCTTTGTTTTTTCCTAACTGGTTGTATGCCTTCCTTGATGAGGATGGCATGATGTATAAGACCATGATTAAAACCATGAATATCCTCACAAGACCAAGCAAAAACATTTTGAAATTCACCAAGTAGCTTGGCAAACTTCCTTTCCTCTTCATCAGAACATTGGGCACCTATTTTAACATTCTTTGGAGCCTCGGGTGTTCCAATGTTCAAGGAGATGGTTTCACCCACCTTCCTTTCTGTCTCCTCTTCTTTTTGTTTCTCTTTATTTCCTACATCACTCAATGAAAACGAACTCTCAAGAGGATTCAAGCCCTTAGGAATCTTGTCATCTTCTATGGATATAATTTCCTTGGGCTTGAGAGGTTCATTTTGAGTGAAAGCATAAATTTTCTCATCATTAGGGAAAACCTGTTGAGATTATATATTTTTAGGGATATGCGGATGATATAGAGATTGAAAAGTACAATCAGGTGTATGAGGAAAAAGTTGTCGATTAGGAGAAGCTGCAAAGATAGCTAACCGATCAACTATTGAGTTCAATTCCTTCTTAACATGAGTGATGTTGAAAGATAATAGGTTCGACATAAGAGCCCAAACAATTTGGGTGTATCGTTTCATCAACTTGTTGCTAGGAGAGTATATCTTACGTACAAAGTTCACAACAAGCTCGGAATAGCCAAAAGCTAAGAGGTGACCACAACCAAGGTTATAGGTGTTTTCAATGCCTAATAACAAAGCTTTGAATTCAGTGACATTGTTCGTGCAAGAAAACTCTAACCTATAAGAAAAGTTATGAAGCTTTCCTACATGAGAAATCAAGACAATGTCAGCTCCATTTCATTCATTTGAGCGTCAACCATCAAAATGCATATGCCACATACCATCATCCAAATTGATTCGTTCAAAGGGAATGTTATCCTCCTCAACAAAGATGGAATACACTCCTAGGTCCTCTTCGATATAGTTTACATTAGGTTGTGGGACACTCTCTACGTAAGGTGAAATCCTTCCCTCTCTAAGGACTATAATGTTTTTACCATTTCAGGGAATGGATAAATGTGTCCTGTCGAGCGAGAGGTATTCACTTGTTAAGGTTTGCCAATCTCTTCCCAAGATGATTGAGTAATTTCTTACTAGCATATCAATTACTGGAATACTAAGGGTTGTACTTATTTTAGGGTGTACGCACACAAATAAGGTCACATCATAATCTGGCAGTCTTCCTTACGTCACATGTTGCTTCCTCATGTTGTTCCTCACAAAATTTACACCAATTTCGAGGCAAGATAGCTTTAGGATGAAAATTATTTTCAATTGGGTTTCTAAAGGGAGGTGCAGAAGAGGATGAAGCTCCAGGGGTGAGAGGGAAGACAATCCCCTTTCGCTCATAAGCTATCATAAAATTGTTCATATCTTGTACTAGTTGTAAGAGGGCAGACATTCTGTCTGTTTAACCAATTCTCCTTGAGGAAGACCTGTTCTTTCAAGTTGTTCTTCATACTCTAAACAAGTATACAAAGAAAAACCAAGATTATCAATGGCTTTTTCCTCAAGCCTATGACGATAGGGGGAAGGTAATGCATTGTAGTAATGCATGAAATCATCTTGGTTCTAAGGTCGAATGATTTCAGGGATCCGATTGCATAACTTAGTGAAACACGAGTTAAAGGACTTGATGGTATCACCATCCTTACAGGCGTTGTTATTGTATTCACATAACTTCTCGGTTATGCTTTTGGATTTCCCATAAGTGGATATGAAATAATAGATTAAATCCTTCCAAGTAGACATAATCTTAGGAGGAAGGTCAAAGAAATCAACCACAACCTTTCCTTCCAAGGAGTTGACAAATAAGCGCATGTAAGTATCATTGTCATTGGCCCCTATGTTATGAAAAGCATTAGAAAATTTCACTAGGTGCTTGTTTGTAGTGACAATGTTATTTCCCAAAAACCTAGGAAGATGTTCTTTGAATTTAGGAAGTGGATGAGTAGTAGGTGATAGGTTAAGAGGAGAGGACACATGGCACAGTGTGGTTGTGGCATCTTCTTCAAACTGGAAAAGCCCATACTTTTTAATGACTTTAGTGTGATTTGTGGTAGATTGGACAAGGATATGGTGGCTATATAATCTACCAATCACTGACGAAGATGAATATTGAGAAGAGGAAATACTTCCAGTGCCACCAAAGCCACCACTAGATGCCATCCTGTGGATGATAGGTGCAGGAAACAGGAACGAATTGGACGAATCAGACAAATTTCTCCTTAGAGCACTTTGTTGGGTAGACAACACAACATTTCTTCCTATTTCAGCAATAGGATTAATTTTGGGTGATAAGCCTCTTCTTCTTTTGGAGACACGAGAGTCAAAGGACATCAAAGAAGGGACAAAACTGAAGGAACAAGAAGGTTACTGTCGATTTCTAGGTTTTCTTCATCTATCTTCCCAACATTATTGGGAACCAATATCTCGCTAAATTGTTGCCTATGAAAGATTAAGCTCAACACAGGTATTGGCAGTGTCTAAAATGGTGTTAAACAAATTCAAAGAAATGTTGGTCTCATATTGAAGATCGGGCTCAATATTGGGCTCCCTTGTAGCAGGCACAATCATTAAGAAATAAAACAATCAAAGAATCAATATTAGAAAAAATAGATGTATCGATGCTAATCAAGCATAAAAATTAACTAGAGAGATATTGAAGATATCCCCAATATGGTTGCCAAATAAATGTTAAGGAAAAGATATGAAATCATCTCACTCAAGAATTTTCAGATTATGCTTGGCTAAAGAAAAATAGAAGGAAATATCACCCTATGTTTATAGCCATCGAAATTAATATCCTAACTCACAAGTTACAAGTTCTTAGACTAGTCTTTTTTATAAATAAAAGCTTGCTCAAAAAATCATTATTTATATGATTTTCTGAATATAACAGTTGCTGAAATAAATATACAGACAGAAGTAAAGACACCACGTTGATAATCAAGATAGATGAGACATAAAGAAATCCTTTATTTCATTCCAATTCATCAAAGAGTCATTTTCCTTACAAAATTTTGTGAAGAAGTTTTGGACCAAAGTCAAACTTAGATGTCCCTGATGAAACATACAAAAGGACCTTTGACAGAAAACCAAAAATTGAACTCTGAAAGATGGATCAACTTGCTACATATTACTTCCCACTTGACTCTGAACAATAGCCTTTGTCAGTCATGAAAACTAATTCACAAAAAAAATATCAGAGATAGATTAACACCTATGAAAAACAAGTGTCTAAATGATGTAATTCAGCGCCGAATGTTGTTGTTTACAATATGACCATGATATCATAAAAAAGAATTAGGCCTATGATCAATTAAGGAATGAATGAAAACTGGACTATCTCAACACAAACTCAAAGAGAAAACCTTATTATGCTTCTTCTTCTATTCTCCCTTTGTTCCTCCCTTTCCTTTTGCTTTTAATCGAATTAGAATTGGTTGAATTAGTTGAACTACTTCATTAGTTAAGTTAACTAAAACTCAACCGACTTTTTAGTTAGGGGGAAAAGTAATAAATCATAATAAGGGTTTTAAATAAATAATAACTAGTAGGTGGGACCCCTTGTGACTCTCTTTTAGCTCTTAACAATCATAACATAACTTAGTCAATTAAACAAAACATCCCTCCTTGTGACTCCCATCATCACATTCATGTTTGACAATTTATCTCATTGATATTTGAAATTATTTTCAAAAATACAGTACTCATATATCCAAAAAAAATATGTTGTACAAAACTTTTGAAGTCAACTGTCATAAAAAATAAATAAAATAAAAACTCAAAAACCATATTTTCCACTCTGATATGCAATCTTTCCCTTGTTGTTGCTGCCACCCCTTGATCTCTCTGAATATGCCCTTGGTTGTGTTGAGCCTTTAAGCCTAATCTTGTTGATCACATGAGAATAATCGTCCCTCAAATGCATCTAGGAGGACATGGATTTATCAAAGCCATTGGAGGGTGAGCAAGGGGTAGCAATGGATTTTCAAGGGGTGAGTAAGGGGCATGGTGTGCCTCAATTTTAAACCTTTTTCTAGCATGGGAGGACTGAAGTTGTGAGTGGAAAGGTGCAACTTGGACAATCTGATTGATAGGAAGGGGAGCAGGTAAAGACAAATTGGACCAACCACGATGTTGGGAGACTGTCAGGTGGACAATCTCTTGTCATCCATCATTTTTGGGAACCTCGTGTTGAAATGAGACATGAGGGGGTACGAGAATACTAGGGGATTGTGGAGCTTGTAAGGGAGGCCTTTCAGGCCTAGGTTTTACCACTCCTTGCCCAATCCAATTGAAAAACCTAGCCTAAAATAGCTCACCTAACTCTTGCGAGTCAACATCAAAGTGAATGGAGAATCTAGGCCTTCTAGGGCCCCTGTTGCAATTACCTCTTCCTCGGTTACCTCTACCATGGATACCTCGGCTGAAAAATCTCATTCCTGCATGCATGATTGATTAGAAAATAGTTCCTTTTGTTAGCACTGAAAGTCACCTCTGGATTGCGACAGAGGTAAGCCCGATACCCATCAGAGTTTTATGTCACAGGTTGGTTATAAAAAAGTTCAAATGGGTGCAGTCTCAATAAAATATCGTCTTAACTCAGAAAACTAGACTGGTATGGACAAGGAAGTGAGGTCTTTGTTTAAATTCAGTCAATAGGTTGTAGTAAAGGTGAGAAAGAGGAAGACTTTGGTGAAAAAATGTAAATTTCTGCTACGGACATCAGGTCCGAGCAACTGAGGAGGAAAAATTTCAACACAAGATCTTCTTGAAATTCAAGTCTCAAAGAAACTGAAAGGAATTACAACAACACTATAATCAAACATTCATCATAATATAGTCACAATAATTCATGTGAATCAGTCAATCATGAACTCTTTCAGCATCGAAGGGAAACAAGAGGGAGAAAGGAAGTTGATTGTCATTAAACAAGAAATCTCAGATTACAAAGGCATAACTAGAGAACCAAAAGCTTGATTTAAAACTTTACAATACGGGAGCTTTGCTCTACCATTGACCCTAACAAAATATAAAAACTGAGTATTTATACTTAAAACAACTTGCTCCCTTCAGAAGCACACTCTGGTCATTGCATTCAATACATGGCATCTGCATCTTCTTCTATCATATTGCACGTGCATTCTTCTATTAGACACAAAATTGAATCGGTATGGGCTTCACAAGAAAATCCATGACAGGGAACTTTCGGCTGACAGTCTTCCCTTCATGGCAATATTTTCCATGCTTTCCATTTATGTGGTGAAACAAGGTTTCAACCACCTTCTTCATTCTCATTAATAGCATTTATTGGGATCAGTACGAGGCCTGACACCCATGAATGTTCCTAGCGAACTCATAATTCCTTTGAGTCAATTATGGTGCCTCGAGGTCGCACAGATCTTTCTCTGTGACCAACTCGGGTGCTCTGATTCTTTGCGCAGCTCCTTTCTCCTTGCCCCACGTGACCGTGGGCCATGACCTCGTTCTTATCTCATATGAAAACTCAAGATTTCACATTTAGGGAGTTTTCACTCCCCTCTCTTCAAATATCCTGGTGCTCAAAATCGTAAAACAACCCATATGGATCAACGGTCGGATTTTCCTTGAAAATGATGACCAGGATCAGTTGCTTGAACAACCTCAACTACCAACCACTCTATAGGCACTTTCCCTTTCTTTATGGCTCTTCTTCCGTATGACCATTAGCTATGATCATGGGCCCAACTTTCAAGCGCATTGCGATTTCGCGTTTCGCAAATTCACGTTGTATTCCATGCTTAAACCTTTGAGTCGCGAAATCATGATCAGTCAGATCCTGAGCCATGTGTCTTTCTAAAATGGATAGCCCAGATCATATCACAACTTCGCGTTTAACAATTTTTCATGATCCTAGCCTTTGACTACTACTTCCTCACATCTTTGCACATGGTCCTTTGGGAAACTTCAACGTGTGTATCAAACTTTGCAGCCTTCTACTTGTGCTGAGAACCATGCTGTCATTAGGGTACGACATTGTACCCAGTCTGCAATGTTGTTTTTTTGTGTCCCCCACCATCTTGCTGGTCTGGCTTTCAAGGCCTCATCCATTGCCAACAATCTTTGTTGTATTGGTACACTTTCTTCAAAGTCCGACAAGAAGGTTTCTAAAGGATTCAGACCATCAAAGGTGGGTAAGTTGCTTACTGTTATGACAATCCAATGGACTTATCTAGTTAATCTAGCACATCTTCTTGTAGATACTTCATACATCTTATTCTTCCAATTCTCCGATGCTTCTTCTAAGTCTGATGAGCATACGTTGTCATTTCGCTAGCTTAGGTTTCCATCGGCTGTGGGATTAATGTAGTCCTGTTGTCTGGCTGTTAATTTCTATATGTTTTCCAGTTCTTATGTGTGGTCTTCTTCTCTAATGGGCTCTGTGTATCGATGACCTTCATCTGGATCTAAAGGTGTAATGACCCTAAGACCATCTCTTTCAAAAGTCATACGGATTTTCTTTAAATCAACCACAGTGGAATTATTGAAGACCCAACCAATTCCTAATAGCGCAGGATAAGCATGGATGATTTTAGGGGCTAAAATTTCTCTCATGGGCCAATTTTCCATGGTTTTTCCAAAAAAGAGACTCGCTATTTTAAAAGTGATTCGCCCAAATTCTATAGCATAAAATTATTTTACCTTAAAAATAGCCAAAATTTTATAAAAACTATATAAAATCCTTAGAAATTTGAATATTTTTACAAAAATAGCGCCAAACATTTATAATTAGCATATGAAGGATTAGTAAGATTCACCAAGGTTTCTACATTTTAAAATAAATTTCCATCCAGAAAAGCATCCCTAAGGATAAGGGCAGTTATCGTCAACAATCTTAATTACCTCAAAATCTGCAAACGTTCTTACTCCGTCGATGTCCACAGGGACATGTTCTAATCTACCAAAAGGGATTACAGCTTGTTGATTAGCCATCTTAAGTCTGATAGGAGAATAGATAAACTTCGTTTTTCCCATCAGTGCCCAGGTTTGCTTCGTCATGACATTGACCTCCGACCCTAAGTTGAGGACTACATAATCTATCTCATACTCTCCTATTTGAGCATTCAAATGTAATTCCTTATTTTTCCTTCTCTTCTTACCGATTTGGTGTATTGTCCTATTCAGTAAGGGGTCTATCTTTCCTAGCTAATATTGTCTAATTAAATTTTGTAACTCTTGTACAATGCTTTCATCCTGAATCAACTTAATACAAGTATATAAAAATTCCATGAGTTTGCTTACCTCTTTTCCTTCTTTTGGTGAAGACAACTGATCAAATGTCAGAGGCATTCCATATTCTTTCACTTCTGGTATTGTCTTTGATGAAGAGCCTTGGTCTCCTCTGAATTCTTTTCTTGCCTCCTCAAAAATTTGTCTTTCTTTCTTTGCATCAAACATTTGTGTCTTCTCTGTAGCTTTCTGGATTCCTGAATCTTTTGTATTCTTCCCTTGGGTCAATCTATCTTCTCCTGTAACAACACCCCCTCTGGTTATAACGGTGACTCTAGTGTCTTCTCCTCAAGGCTCAACATATATCAGTTGCACTTGTGGGTTCTGCTGAGGTCCTCATCTCTCCTGAAGCTTAGCTAGCAAACATGTTAAAACGAGCTATAGTAGCTGCAAGTGGTATAATGGTTCTGAAAATCCCTTGCAAGGTGTCCTGGTTGTGCATAGTTATAAAATATGATTTTTCCTCGGCCTCGACCCATTCTTCCTCCTCGTCCTCTTCCTCTAAATCCACTGCGAGGATTGAATTTTCCTCTCCTAGGAGAGTTATATTGCATAGTGTTCCCTTATTGTTGTACTTCGCTTTGAATCTTGTATATGTATCTCGACCTTTCATGCATGAGATCGTAAGCCCTACAATCCATATCATCATGTCCTACGGACTTACAAAATGTACAGTAAAAAATTGTAGGTGTCTGAACATACTTTTGCATGTAGTAGCACTCACCAAGGCGATGCCTGTTTCTGCATACCTTGCACCAAGGTAAGGTGACTTTCTTCAAAAGGCTCGGAGCTCCAAAAGCCAAGTATTCATTGAATAGGGGACAATGTTCCTTTTTATGGCCTTCTGATTTACATCTGACACACCATATGTCTTATCTTTTATCTTTTCCCTTGTCTTTCTTCATATCTTTGACCTGTAGAGACAAACTAGTCAGCTGACTCAAGATCCGACTCATACCTGAGATGGATTCTTCCATAGGGGTTGATTCTAATTCCATGGCAATCTCCAATACCTCAGACTATGAAGCAATATTATTTTTCATCAGAGGGGCTCTGATGTGTGGTAAGAGGTAAGAAAAGAACCATTCTTTGTTCTATTCATCTGGGATTTGAAAATTCAATCGGCTTGTTAAGGTTTTGAATCTCTGATCGAATTCCCAAATGGGTTTGGCCAACTTCTTCTTGATCTCCTTCAGTTCTGTAATACATTGTGACTCCGACTTAGGTTTCTTGAACTCTGCAATCAGTGCATTCTTAATATGATTCAGTGGCTTAGGCTATGAATGTCCTTGAACAAGATTCATGTACCAACTTAGTGCATGATCCCTCGGAGTGGTACTAAACTGGGTTCTTTTGACAGCTTCGTCAATGACATTTTTAATATTTCATACGGCTTCACATAGGAACCAGTGTTGATTAGGATCTTTAGATCCATCTCCCCTAAATATAGGAAGCCTCATCTCATCTGCCATAGATCTTCCTAGGGTTCATGACTGAATATGTGGTGGACTACTCTTGATAGTGCTCTGGACACTCTGGTGATTGGGATTACTCTGGTTTCTTAATACTACTGAATCAATAGGAGGGATAACAATACTTACTTCGAAGATCGGTGCAATTTCTGAGGTTTCAGGTTCTCCTCAGAGAAGCTCTTCAAATTTTCCTTCCTCTGCCCTAGCAGGTTCTGAATGTTCTTCGTCTGTCAGTTCTGCCTCTTCTCCACTGTAGAAACCCTCCTCCGCATAGTTATGCTTAAACAGGTTTTCAAGGTGAACTTCTTGGAACACTCTCCCACTGCACGTATGTCCATCTTCTGTGTCATTGTCGCTGTTTGAATTCTTGAACATTAGCATTTCTAGATCTGACCAATCTATTGTATCTTCAAGATGTTCTTCTCATGCAATAGAATCTTGAGTCTCAACTTCAGGATCCATTATACCCTTCGCAATAGGGCTATCTTCTCTGAAACTCTGAGCGGTTGCGATGTGGATGATCATCTTGGAGCTGGCTTGGGGTCTCTTACTCGAGATTTGCATTCCTCGCAGGGATGGGGCATACGCTCACACTTTCTTCTAGCTCAAGACCGAGCCAAAATCAATGTGGCTTCAAGAAGACAATCCTACATTGAATGGGTGCTTAGAGAAAAGAAACCCCAAGAGTTGGTTACCTCATGAAAATTCTCTCCCTCAACTGCAAGGGTTTGGCAAGCCCGGCTAAACAATTTTCTCTGAAAAGACTTGTTTCTGTAAACAACCCAGACATAATATTTCTCCACAAAACCATGGGAGTCAATGAGGTAGTGGTATGTTCTTTGGAAGCACTTCTTCTTGGTTGGTCGTTTGTGGCATTTGATGCCAAAGGATTCTCTGGGGGTATTTCCATAGGATGGATACTCAAGAGCGATAGATGTGATAGTGTTTGGGGCTTCGAATCGGGGATTGGTCTCATTTTATTCTCTGGGGAGCTAGGGCGTTCCTTGGTGCTCATCAATATTTATGGTCCCTATGCTGAGCGGAAACGATATTGGAATTCTCTGGCCTTATTCCCTTGGGTTTGTCAGGCAGGGGCTATTTTGGGAGGGGACCTAAATTTTTCCTTGGGAGCGGCGGAGGTTTGGGGCCCCCGATCGACTCCAGATCCCTTTACTATCTATTTCATGCATTATCTTGATAACTTGGGATTGTTGGATCTGCTTCTGGTTAAAATACAACCAACTTGGAGGAATTTGAGGACTAGTGATGCTAGAGTAGAAAAACATTTGGATCGCTTTCTACTGTTGGAGGACATGGTTGACTCCTTGGGCCTTTCTCATCAATGGGTCACTAGTGGGGGAGAATTAGATCACAGCACGATTGTTTTGGAATTAAGGGGCAACACCTGACACACACCCAACCACTTCAAATTCTTCAAAGGTTGGCTAAAGTATCTTGAGTATTAGACCTTAGTTCGCAATTTGTGGGTTCCCATTGGACCTCTACACAACTCGCATGCAACAATTCTTTTTATAGAAAATCTAATGAAAGTTAAACAAGATACCATCTCATGGGTGCATGAGAAAAGAATAAAAGATGATCAGGAACTTCTCTCTCTTGAAAAGAAGACCTTGGACTGGCATGTTAAACCTGATATTGGCTTCAGTTTCAGGGAAGCTAGGGAAGAACTTGCTCAAGTGGAAGTTCGGTGGAGAAATATTTTGGCTGACAAGGAAGCTTTATGGACACTAAAAAGTAGGGTTATTTGGCTCGCTTGTGGAGATGAGAACACAAAATTCTTCCATAATTTTTCCAAAGGTAGGAAATTGAATAATACCATTTGGGGTCTTACTCAAAGGGATGACCAACTGGTCAAAACTTTCTAAGGGCTCTCAACTTTGGGGGATCTCTCATTTTAAAGAACTGTTCAAAGCTCAGTCGGGCTCCTCAATCGGGGAAATTGTGAAAGCAACTAGATTCTTCCCACGTTTTGTGGAGGAAGAGGAGAGGGATTCACTAATGGCTCTGGTCATTGAAGAAGAATTACTAGTTGTCATGAAATCCTTCTAGAAAAGGAAGAGTCCAGGTCCAAACGGATGGTCGATTGAATTCCTTCTAGGTTTCTTTGATTTGTTAGAGAACAATATTCTAAAAGTAGTGGAGGAATATCGACAAAATGGGCATATTCATGAACCTTTAAATGCCACCTTTATTGCTCTAATCCCACAGTCTGATAATCCAGATACTTTTGATGAATTTCGTCCAATCTCTCTCTACAACTGCATCTACAAAATCATTTCAAAAGTCATCAGCCTTCGTTTAAAATATACTCTTTCATGACATATCTCGGGGGAACAATTTGGGTTTCTAAAAGGAAGACTGATCCATAAAGCAATCTGAGTGGCACAAGAAGGTCTACACAACATGAAACTTAAAAAACTCAAAGGTGCAACAATACAAATTAATCTCTGAAGGGCTTTCAACAGGGTAAACTGGTTCTATATTCGCATGTTGTTTATTCATCTTGGGTTTAGAGTAGTCTTTACAAATTGGATAATGGCTTGTTTATCCTTAGTTTCATTCTCTCTCCTGATCAATGGCTCAACCACCCCTTTTTTCAAGGCGGAAAGAGGGCTTAGACAGGGATGTACCCTTTCTCCACTTCTCTTTATGTTAGTCGTAGAGTGTCTTAGTCATTACTTGAATGAAGCCAAATCTGTTGGAAGCTTTAGAGGCATCAAAATCTCTCAGGGATTATACATATCACACTTACTGTTTGTAGAAGAAATTTTAATATTCTGTGATGGCTCAAGACAGGATATTGGAAAACTGTGGGATGGTCTATTACTCTTCAAATAAGCCACTGACATGGAAATAAACAAACAAAAGTCAAGTATCACTTTCTCTTCGTTGGATGAAGAGGAAACAATTTACATTGTGGAGAGACTTCCCTTTCAAGTCCTTGATATTGATGAAGGGTTGAAATACCTCGGATTTCGATTAAAACCAAATGATTATAGGAAGATCGATTGAAGATGGCTTATAGCTAAATTGGAGAAACGACTTAAAATTTTGGAGCCATCGATGGCTCTCAAGGGTTGGGAGGCTAGTATTACTAAAGTCAATTTTAGAATCTATTCCGGTCTACTGGATGTCTTTAGCCTGGATTCCCAAAGGCACTCTGGATAAATTGAGGAAATTGTGCTTTACTTATCTTTGGCAGGGCAATAAGGACAAAAAAGTCTTACCCTGGGTTCGCTGGGATTGGATTGCAAATCCAAAGGCCCTCAGTGGATGGGGTCTGAAGAATATTTTCTTCTCTACAACTCTTGCAAGAAAAACAACCTAGTTTATCAGGAAAGGTTCCTATATAATATTATCTTGTAAATAGAGGTTACAAAAGTCAAAACAAGTAGGATGTTGGCTTAGAAACAACCATCCAAGAGTGTATAATATCACATTTTAGTGGTATAAAGCTATAACATGGGCAAAGCATAGATATTAAGGAGCAAGAATAACAAATAGCAAAGTACACACTCATTGAATTTGAAAATGAAAATTGAAGTAAGGTTGAAGGATGACAAGATGTAGAAAAATGATATTGCAACACTTTAGAATAAAACCTATTTTATCATTTATKTTTAARATATTASTAGTAATAAAAAATRTAAAGTCTATTATATAGGTAAGAAAATGAGCAAAAGATTCATACCCAAGAATGGAAGCAYTCATTCTACTAAAATTACTATTGTTTTTTCAAAATGTGTCACCATCTACRTTTTCCTTTGCTTGAACCTCCATTTGGAGCTYGGTTTCAAGAAGCAAACRTCATTGTACARCCAAATAMGATGYTRAATATTCTCCTACCTTCTCCACCTTCTTCATACTCCAATACGAGTGAATTTTCACATTTAATCACTACAAGTTTAACCTAAGATTGCATTGATTCCCCCATGTCATGTAAAAATCCAATCCTTAAAGCCTCCACCCATTCTCTAACTGTTAATGTAAATTTCAACATCATTTCAATACTTCAATGCAATTTTTGTAGCCTTTGCCTAGCTTTCCTAGATCTTAGAACTCTTCACAAAGTTCACTGGCTAAACTTGAAACCTCATCAATTGTCAGCATTAGAATTCCATCCATTGTTAACATTTTTTTCCATAGACTGCCTGGATGGAATGACCTTAGAGATATTTTTTCAAAGAACAAGTGCCAGAATATGTTGTAGAAGAATTCTTAAAGATTTCTCCATTGAATAGATGAAGACTCTAGGCCTCCAAAATAAGGCATCTTTCTGTAATCTTTGAAAATTTCAAGGCTAAGGAAAAAAGGTTTTGGATTTCACTTCATGAGCTGCAAGTACTCCTAAAAATAAGCATCTCTTTTTGCAGAAATATTTTCCAGGGCACTCTCATACCTATGCAACATGCAATCTATAGTATATCACATAACCGGGAGACATGTTCAAGTTATTGCAAAAAAAGAAGGAAATATTTTGGATCACACTTAGAGTTGAAGGAAACAATAACATCAAGATGCAAATTATAAAGGCCCAATGCTACAAGGAATACAACATCTAGATTTGTAAGACAAAGAAGATGCTTAGGATATTATTTTGCGCTTAGATTTTATTTATCAAAAGAACCACCTCCTTCATTCATCGAACCTGCAATCTTTTCTTCACACAACTTCTTAATTGTTTTTATGCTTCTTCCAACTTAGAGGGATCATTACAATCCAATGTGCTCAAAATGCACAATTCCCTTGTGGGGATTTTTAAAACCTCTCATTCAAGTGCCTTCCTTACCACTTCTTACGAAACATTCCATGCCTTACTATTTTTTGCCTTGTGTAAGCCTCTTAATTGTAGTTTGATTGCCATGTTCTCTGGAAGAATATGATCCAAATTTATAAATGGAATGAAATGAGGTACAAAGTTATAACAAAAATAGAGAGATACAGTGAAACTTGACTTATATTAATAAATGAAATGTGTTGAGCTATAAAAATGTAGAATGAAACAAACTCACTCAAATGGTGGTAGCTTATCTATGAGAAAAGATGCGGTGGCTACGTACATTCTCCAAAGCACATTACAATGAGGATGACATGCCTTTTTATCATAAAGAATTAATGAGGAAACCCTAAACATAAAAAAAACCTAACCCTAGGAGATGAAATACCAAAAGGCTTGTGGGCCCCGATGGGGTTAGTTGGTACACCAACTTCCCGGGGTTGTAACTTTTGCATACGATATTTGTTTGATGCGCTTGATAGCCCGGTGGAAAGGTATATCCGAGGAGTACACATTACATTCGATCCGAACTATGAATTAAACTTTCATATAGGTGTTTCCACGCCCAAAAAACATTGTTTACGGCCTCAAAACGGCCCCAGAAGTTTAGGACCCGAAATAGTGTAGAAAAACTGTCAAAATGGAAAACTATGCTTTGAGCCAGTGGAATAAGTGGGTGGCCACCAATATGCACCTGAATCATAATTTTTTTTTGGAAAGAGAATTTGATAACCACACACTATCTTCTTGTCTTGGTGACATGGAAATAAAATATTTTTCTATAATATGTTCATAAAAAAATTGTGATTTAAAGTACACACAAATTATGTGGATGACTTAAGTTGTTTATTTGCTTGACAAACTTAGAGGCTATTTCAACAAAATATTGTCAACCACAATTATACTAGATGTTCCCTGATAAAGAAATTGCATCTTTGGAACTCATGTATACCAAATCTCTACCAATGGCCATAATAACCATTTTTTTGTGGTAAATAGTTCCCAAGTTCACACGATCTATTTTAAGATTACTACAATAAGTTCATTCCATTCAATGGTACCAATTAACTTTTCCCACCTTTCCCATCCCTTTATAACCCATCATCATTTATTTTCCTAAGAAGTTTATTCTCACCCATGCTTGTTGCCAAAATCTACTAATGACTCTCTCTTTCCCAAAATCCATTGGTGACTATAGATTTCACATTGACTCATAAGGTCCATCTCCATGGAATATTTCATCCATGATTGCCATAAAGAGTAGGTCTTTCCTTGTGGTATAAATAAATTGACTTACCACCTCTTGTATCTTTCTCGCGATACTCGCATCAAATGTGGAACTAGTATATTAGATACTACAAATTATCCAACCATTCACTCATCGACTCCAAATATCAAGACATTTAAGTTTTCACAATCATAAACATCAATAGTGTGCATCCAAGGGAAACATGACAAAAACCTCCCTTCAAATTTAACCATTTTTCTCGATACATCTTTGCATTTTCCATATTTAGTCCTTTTGATGTGCATGAAATAATATCACCATTCACAAGTTAAATGAACATTGCACATATTGTTTAGGATTTTCAACAATGGTTGCCACCGCGATTTCTCTAATTATCACAAACCTAATGAAGAATATGAATGTAGTCATGTGAGATGTTAATAATATTTTCTTTATCAACATTTGTAATATCATAGATAGGGCCTTTTAATAAGATTTTATTTATCAACATTTGCAATATCATAGATAGGGCCTTCCCACTGATCCCAAATATCCATATTTGAAAATTTCATAATTATAACTAAAATGCCATGAGACAACCAAATGATTCATTGAGCCTCAAGAAGTGAAAGCCATATTGAGAAACATAAGAAAACTTGAGATTGAAGACGATGTAGGAGACACAAGAAATTAAGAAAATGGGGTGACAAACACATTACACTATCAATAGGAAAGGTTGTAGACTCATCACAAAAAACATTGCTCCAACAAATATTTAGATACTTGCAATCCAACAAAAAAAATACATTGGTTTTTATGACCCTTCCTGCAAACATTTAGTTGTTCTTGTTCAATTTTGGCTCCTCATAGTTTATATATGTCAAATAAACCTCTATCGAAACATAATTCAAAATATTCACACACTGCTTTCTCCATGTTATTGTCTTTGTTCAAATTCAAATTCAAAAATAAAATTCAAAGAAAGTCAAAATAAAATAAAAAATATTTAAAAATTTATGGTAATTTAATGAGGGATAATAGATTACATGGCACAAAAGGGATAGAAAAAAACTTTTAAAAACAACATGAGTCAAAATGGAAGAAAAGAAAAGCATAAAAGCACAAAAGGGATAGAAAAAAGCTTTAAAAAACAAAACAAAAAAGCGAGTCAAAATTGAAGAAAAGAAAAACATAAAAGCCCTTTTTGGATTTACAAGCTTTTTTAGTTTTCTTACCACTTTCACTTTCTTTAGACTCAGCTGTTGTAGACTCATTCTTTACACTTTCAGGCGAATTGTTTTTCCTCATCCTTTCTAAAATCCCAATTAGAGAGGCACTCAGATGCTCTGTTCTGTCGAAAAGATGGAGATTCCTTTATACCCAATGCATTCGGGAGATCTGGAGGCATTTCATTTCGAAATGTGGCTGCAAAGAGGGTTATTCCGCTAACAACAAATGGTACTCTGGAAATGGGTTAGATATTCAAAGCGTATGGAAATGGGTTAGATATTCTGCCTACAGGAATGCCCAACACCTAAAAATTCATTTTCTCTTTATCTCTGTTGAAGTATGTAATCTTTGGTCTCCAATGCTTATATAACTTAAATCTAATACTTAAATCCCTGATGGCGAAAAATACATTCATATTTATGTGTGATTTCAATTTGATTTAACATATATAAATTAATAATATTTTGTAAATTAATAATATTTCATTGTTCAAATTTGGCATGATACTATAATATATGATATTGTCGGCATTTGTCCAAATACTCAGCATGTTATGCATTCAAATTAAAATAATATTAGATATGATTTATGTCTGTCCTTGTAAAGTCTCCATTACAAAAATATTAAAATAATATTAGATAGGATATGCTCTGTAGCATTCTAATGTCTCCATTACTTCCTCTTCTTTTGTATTCTACCTTTTCAATCTTTATAACACTACACTGTGTTATTTATTTTTTAATTTTTATGATTATTGGATTTCGCTTTAGGTCAAGAATTTATGGATTGATTATTGGATTTTTTGGATTCAAAATATATATTGCAGGCTTAAAAATGAGTTTGGGTTTTTTTAATGAGTAATAAATTGTTTAGATTTTATTTTGAAATATTATTTAAATTTATTTAAAATAATAATAATAATAATAATAATAATTGGTGTATGAGACTTTTTTTATTTTGTGGGATAATGGACTCTTCCAATTCAACTACCACAAAGGTATACATACCTTACCTCTCTTTAGATTTGAGCTTGTGACCTCTTAGGAAGAAACACATGTTCTTAACCATTTTTAATTTGTTTAAAAAGGTTGTAATAATATTAATAATCTATTTTTAAGATCATTGTCAAGCTAGACCTTATAGGACAAAGAACCCCCTTTGCTTGTCTATTTGACTACTAAAGTATATGGAGATATATATATACCCTACCTCCTTTTAATAATATAATTTTATTTCAATTATAATAATTAAATTTATATTTATATCATATTTATAGATCATTAAAAATATATATTTTATAAATAAAAATAATGTAAAATTAAATTATACAAATGAAATATATATATATATATATATATATATATATATATATATATATATATATATATATATATATATATATATGAGTTGTATGACTTTAATTTGAGCTAATCAAAGCTGGGCAGAAGAAAATTGTTTCTTGTGCAAAGAAAGCATCAAATCCATTATTAACAATTGGGTATATTGGATAAGGCATATAGATAGATCAAATTAAAATCAAAGTTTAGAAATTAGAAAGGATACAATGTACAATGAGAAACTATTAGTGGAAAACACTTAATATTAAATTTATGTAGAATGTTAATTTTTTTATTTTTCTAATTACTCTTTAATAATATACACAAAGCCAATTTTTATGATAAATCTCTTTTTGTTAATTTTTTTATGATAAATAGCTTTTTATTGATTTGTATTGTGTGTAAAGTAATGAGAAGTTCCTTTTATGATGGATTTTGTTTTGTTAATTTGTTATGGTGAATCTCTTTTTATTAATTTGTATTATGTGTAAAATAATGGAATTTTTTTTGGTAAGGTAAGTCCCATTTTGAATAACAACATTTTATAATTTAAATTATTTTGAAAAATAAAAGATAAAGTATTATGTTCCTTTGTTTTCTTAGAATCACTTTGATTATGTGATATGCTTTTTCACTCTCTCAAATATTAATATTATATTATGTGATATACTTGTTCATTAATAATATTAATAATTGATAAAACTTTTTTATAAAAGAAAAGAAAAAAAAAAAAAAATATATATATATATATATATATATATATATATATATATATATATATATATATATATATTAAATTTTAATATTTTTTAGTTGTATAAATTTAATTTAATTTAATGTTTTAATAATTCTATATGTTTTTTAAAATTTTGAAAATTTTGTTTAAAAAAAATTAACAAAAGATTAATAAGGATTAATACATGTATCATAATGCATAAATTGTAATAGTGTAATTCAAAAAGTATAAAGAAAATGGTTTTTATAAAAAAATTAATATATTTTTATTTATATATCATGTCATTGATTTCTCTTATAACATATGTTAAAATGAGAGTAGAGATTTGTTCTAAACAAAACATAAATATATTTTAGAGATGAGGATTAAACTCATTCCAAAAGCTCTAGAAGGTGCAGCACCCCAATTTAATAATTTAAATTAATATCATATAATATTTTAGGTATGTTTTTTAAAATCCTCTTATACTTTCTATATTATATAAAGAAGCTTTATATATATATATATATATATCTATATATATATATATATATATATATATATATATAATTGTATTTTTTTTTCTTTTCATTTATATATATATATCTATTTGAAATATCATTTTTTATAGATTTTATTAGTACATAAATTTGGAATAGATAGTTATTTTTTACTTTTTTTTAATAATTGTAAGTGAATGAGATTTGTGTTTTTAGTGAATGTTTATTTATTTATTAATTTATCACATTTGTGTAATTGTTTAGCCATTTGAAAACATATGAATTGACTGTGTGGACTATTAAGTTATTTGAATGGTATAATCTGAAAAAAATCTATAAAATTGATGATGTGTTTGTAATTGGGTTTTTAATTAAAAGTTGTACAATGTGAAGGGATGTACAAAAAAATATTTTAAATTTTAAAGTATATTGTTAAATTGTATTTTTATATAATATGATGTGTTTGTTTGATGATAGGATGTTAACATTTTTATTTTTAATGCATATGTTTTTTTATGCATGTGTATGGTTTGTGTGTGCATTCTAAAATGATAAAATGTTTTTGTTTGTTAGATAATATAGTTTTGTTTTTTGTTAAATAACATGATTGTTGTTTTTAGAGGATATGATATCGACATTTTTATGTTTTTAATGCCTACTGTGTTTATTTGTGTGTAATGTGTTTTTTCTACTTGTTTGTTTCTTGATTGCATTTTTGAATGATATCATGCCTTTATTTGTTACATGATATGATCATGTTTATTTGTGTGCAATGTGCATTTTTAAATGATATCATGTCTTTATTTGTTACATGATATGATTATTTTGTTCTTGGCTATAAAAAATACATGATTGTGCTAGCTAGATTAATGAGGAAGTTGGTGTTATGAAGAGAAAGGGAGGGGTGGTGGTAGGGGAGAGAGAGAGGTGAGAGGGGAGATTGAGAGGGAGAGGGAGACTAAGAGAG